>JABXWE010015948.1:0-29152 GCA_014611495.1 Limonius californicus | reverse complement strand
TACTTTTAGTTCTTATTTTATGGGAATTTATTACGCATCCCTCTGGTTTAAATTTTCTAACAATTGTTTATATGGTTGAAATACAAGGAATAGGTCTTTCTGGATATTTGAGTGAAAATAAGTCTCACACAGTTCTTAAGCTGTTACCATTCTGATACCACATTGGAATTTCCACTTTTTCGTCTTTACTGTACATGGTTGTATAAAAAACTCAAGAAGACACTAAATAAAGCCTATTTCTATTTCTTAACCTTAAATTAATTTAATTGTTTTGGTCACAGCATGGTTTAGTTGTCTGTATAGTTGGTTACCTACATACTAGGCATAATTTACGCGTTCTTTTAAAAAGTATACATAGGCAATGTATACTAAAACGAAAAAGTCCCTGTATATAAACATAAACGCTTCGGATTATAAAGAAGTTCCTAACCAATACTATATAGGGCGATTCTAAACATGTGCAAAAAATTTGAACCTCGTATAACTGAGGTTTATTTAACCCCTAAATCACCAAATAACGTTTTTTAATTTGGCGCCGTAACAGAGTTATGGCGCTTCAAAGTATTTTTATATTATTTCACTATAATGTAAATAACTTTTTTGTTTCTTGTCCGATTTTGATAAACTTTATTGTTTTGGAAAGCTAACAGTCCAAGCTTGATTTCCACTCGTCAGTATTTTATCAGTTTTTAAATTGTTTATTCTAACAAAACAACAATAATAATATACGATATGAAAAATATATGTTGTGTATATTGACCACAAAATAAACCCCGAATTAAAAAAATACTACGTGATCTAGGGGTTAAATATCCTCAGTTATATGTGGTTAAAGTTATTCGCAAATGTTTAGAATCACCCTGTACAGGGTTTCCCACGACTTGGTCTATAGACAAAATCCATGGGAATTATATTTTCCCGATTTTGTGGTCTCCGGCACAACATATATTTATGTTATCATATATTATTATTGTTGTTTTGTTAGAAGAGACATTTTTTCATTTAAAAACTAAAAAATACGTGACTGGAAATCAAGCTTGGACTGTCAGCTTTCCAAAACTATAAAGTTTATTAAAATCGGACACGAAGCAAAAAAGTTATTTACATTTTAGTGAATTGATGTAAGAAAACCTTAACGGTCAACATCTCCGCAACGATGAATTAAAAAAAATACTAGGTGATTTGGGGGTTAAATATCCTAGCTATAAGTGGTGAAAGTTTCTCGCACATCATCCTATATAAACAATAATGTTTATAGTTATCCACAAAGAATCCCTGAAATTTTTGCTTGGGTCAGTTGATATATTTTCGTATACCCTAAATGGTGGACAAAATTTAAAGTAATTAAGAGTTTCTATAAAGTTGAGAAAGCTGGAAGGTTTATACTATTGTGTACTTGTATACTTATACAAGGAATGCAAAATAACAATTTATTAAGGACTGTTAAAATTGTATTTGAAATTATGTAAAATTAGAATTGTATATAATACCGCGGTTTAAAAAATAATTAGCTGAACCTGTGGGCTACGCTTTACACTTTGTATCGTAATTTCGTTTTGAAACTAGCATGTGAAAGCTACGGAATATTGTTGGGGAATAGTAGTACTTCTTGAAAAACAAACATTTACATGCGTATTTTTTATACAGTACTACAAGTTTACAGAATATACTTATATTTAAGTATCTCTTCTAACAGTAGACGTTTCCCTTTACACGTCTACAACAATAAAATTTAATTTCATGACATTCCATATCGTGTACAAAAATACATAATCAAACCACCCATTTAATTGCAGTGCACACATTTTCTCTGGATTAACACTCATTGTTTATTGCGATATATTGGAGCTAGTTTGATGAAATACCGAGTTTTTAGGGTTTGCACCGCTACCCATTTTACTAACATATTTAAAACAAACTCTTTTATATAGTTTGAATAGAAATTATAGTCCAAATTTTTAAAATATCTGTTCTGTTCCAATATATAAGTAATTTAGGGATTTGAAGTTATAATACAACAACCACTTATGAGTTTTGCTGTTACGTACTGCTCGTTAGTACAGGGAGAATAAATGTTATCAGTTGCAGTTTTTAGTGGTTTAGACAAATCTAACTAAAAATGGCGAATTTTAGTACGTTAATACAATCGAATATGGAAAATTTGGAAAAATAAATTTAATGTTTTAAGAATAATACAGTACAATCCCACTCACTTGCATGAATGATACAGATAAGATAACTGATCCAAATTATTTCAAAAATCTCCGTATAAAGTCAATAGTAATATTTATTATTATTTTCATTTATATAAACAATAATTAAATGGCTATACACGAAGTATATGCCTGATACTTACCATTCCCTGAATACCTGTTAAGCACCTGGAATATGGTTTATTTCAGTTATGTGAAACAAAAAAAAATGTATTATTGACAACAGGTATGTAAAACGTGTTTATGGCAATTGTAAGACGCAAAATATATAAACGCTGGTTATTTAAACGATTAAGCGATTGTTATTGTATAATTTCCTGATTTGCACCCATGAGTGTGAATAGTTACAATAATATGAGTAATCTCGTTCACATTACTTAAATATCTTAAACGTGTTGTCAACAGTTGAATTAACCCATTAACGCCTAGCGTTGCCATATGGCAAACACGTTACTACTCAAAGTGCGCCAATATTGGCCATGTGCTAGTAAATTTCTTGTGGGTGTGTCAAATCACTACTAAACAGTGTGCAAAAACCACGTGTTCGCTTTTTTTCAGTAAGAACGCCGAATTGTGTGTGTTTAGAGCGGTTAAATTTGATAATTATTGAAACATCGTGAAAATATGGATATACGATTCGAGTAAGTATCATTTATTTTTTATGTGTAAAAGTAGGGGTTATTTTGTTATACTGTCATGCTTAGAATACTAAGGCTTATCCTTGGCCAAATTTTGAATAAAATCCATTGATAAGTTAGTGAGTTACTAGGGTGTTAACTTGTATGTTACCATATGGCAACACTAGGCGTTTGCACTAAGTGATTTCAAATAATTACAGACATGGTTTTTCACTTGCGAAAGCGCTTGATATGGTGTATAATGATGAGCTCGATGGCGATATTTACATTGAGCCACCAGAACCCAATGTAGACACAGATGAGGACTCAGCTGACGAGGACGATGGCGGTTAATAAGCCAACTTTTTATCATAATTTGGTATTATACAATAACGAGAGGTTGGGTTCTCAATATGAGGCTGAAGAAGATGCAAATATAGCAGATCAGGAAACAAATACTGTGCCTGCTCCTGTTCTTGTGCCATAATACACAACTTGGACTGCAACTGGAACAATTCGTGAAACCCGTATGCCCAAACGATGCCCCCTCACGAATAAAAAAATGTTTTTTAAAAAAGACCGTGGATATTTCGAAACAGCCGTGGAGAAAACCGATGGCCACTTGTATGTGAGATGGATGGATAATTCAGTGGTAACTATGGTGTCTACTTCGCATGGGGCTCAAGAAATTGGACAAGGGGAGGAATTGATCAGATGGACCAGAACCTTGGATGCTATCGGATCGGTATTCGAGGTAAGAAATGGTATTGGCCATTGCTAACTTGGATTTTCGATGTTGGTCTTCAAAACTCTTGGATACTATACAATCGATCTCGAAAAGAAAAGGTTTCACAGTTAGAGTGTAAAAGAGAGGTAGCGACGGTATACTTGAAAAAATTTTAAGTTTTGCCGAAAGGATCTGGGCGACGAGCTTCTTCATTGGAATCTTCAGATTCGCGAGTTTCGGATAATATCCGGTTTGATCGTTTAGACCATTTAGTTCAACAAACAACACAAAACAAACGAAGAAGATGTGCACTCAAAACATTCAACTCCACAGTAAGAACCATGTGTTCAAAATGTAATGTAGCCCTATGTATTACCTGCTTTGCACCTTATCATTCCCGTTAACTTTCCAAACTTGTTTACTTATTTTATATTACATCATTATAATGTTCTATAATAAAATTTTAATATTTTCTAATTAAAAAGGTGTGTTTCAATTTTAGGTAGTGTAAAGGCCTAGCGTTGCCATATGGTAACAGCTAATATCTCATTACCTGTCAATCTGTCAAAAAAAAGTTTTAATTGTTTTTAGTTTCTTTTAGCCAGTACGACATATTTTGTACAAAGAAAATATTAAATGCAAAAAAAAAATAATTTCGGCGTTAATGGGTTAATACGTCCAAAAAACACGTCCGCGTCCTGGCAAAAGAAAAATTGTTTCGGGTTTTCTTACCATACTTTTCCAATGTAGAATAACCGGTTACTATAAAAATTCAAATGTTTGAGGCAATAACACAAGAGATCGCAAGTGAAGGGTGCAAATGATACGATAAAATCGTGACACCTAAGGTGGAGTGGTTTAATTGATGTCATTTGCTCAAGCCGTCTTTACTCAAAGCAACAACGTTTGAACTAACAACATAAAAGTTTGTCCGACAATTTAACAAAAACAGTTATTAAATTTAATAAATCGATTACAGTCATTACATTTTTTCCGCAAATAAAAGTATAAACTATGTAATGCTGTTACATTTGGGTAGTTGCCTAGGTAACGGTAAATAAAACTTAATTTATTTGCAAAAAGTTACGTTACTATTACTGAATTTAACTATCCACATCTTAATTCATTTAAAAAACCCTTGTATTATTTAATTACGTAACGCCTGACGAGTAATCACCTTCCTGGAAGTAGGTTAAAGGTTACCGTAATCATTCCAATCCAACACCGCAATTTCTAACAATCCAATCGCGTAGCTACGATTACATACCACCACAGAAACTTTCGGTAACTAGTATTTAATTTGTAGTTAGAAGTAGATTACGGTTGTTTTGGGAAAATGACTAGCTCATTATGGATATGGAAACCAAGACAAAATCGTTGAGCTTGTAAAAGCCAAAACAAATATGAAACCTTTCTCTTGGTATAATGTTTGATTTTCACATGTGAAAATGTGCGATCTGCTTCGTGACAGTGTATTGGAAGAAATTTATTCCGGCGGAAAAATAGGCTGTGTTGATTGATTCGAGTGCGAATGGAAATTTCAAACTATCACTTTGTTTTATTGATCGAATCTACTGATAATAGTTGTGAAAGTTGAATTGTTCGTTATGCTCTTATAATTACATATTTCATGTTAACACTTTCTTGAAGTAATTTGTTCCCAATAAAATATAAATTTTGCAAGCTAAAACTAAATGCGAAAAATTTAATTTTCATTGTAATCTGTTGAACATGTAATCAGCAAAAAATTGAAAATCCTATTAAGTTTTTGAGCTTTATTTAAATTTTAATTCATGGTAAAATGGTTATTTTTAGTAAAAATAAATGTCTACTAACCTTTAAAGTGCGCCAAAAATAAGTATTTATTTTAGAAACTCAAGATACCAAACTAGAAAGAAAAGAATTAACTGGCTGACAAAAAAATACCAGTACTATATAAAAAATGGACGGCTAGGTATATTATACAGAATGTTTTTGATAAAATAGATGATTGACTTAAAATATTTCAAAGTCCTTGTGAACCCCTGCAAACACTTCCTAATGAAAGCACAGGGTGATTAAATACCAATGTTTATTGTATTTCTATCACCGGAACTGGAACTACTCAATATGTATATTATACGCTTGTAATCTTTGTAGGGGTGAGGATTTCGTAAAGTTTCACGAAAATACAACTATCAACTGTTGTTCGTCTTTACGCTGGATTTCACTTCTTTATATTTTATTAAAACAAACGCAAAGCTTTAACTGTTTATTTATTAATTGCCGTGAAACTTAAAATTATATAAAACAACCTAGGCGAGAGCATCACAAGAAAAAGCACGTTGCTCGCCGAAGGTCAACTGCAGACTCCCCCACAAGGCAGGGTTGGCTTGCGCAGCCCTTACTTTACGGAAATTGCGCCCTAATGTTGCGCTCTAATGCAAATTTGAATACTTACATAGGCGGCAAATATTAATACACAAGTGAATACAAAACATGCCCCCCGCCTTGAAGAACATACCTTCAAAGAAAAAAACACAATATTTAAAGAAAATGGTGTACAAAGGAAAATACATAATAACAAGATATAACAAATAAAGGAAAGTCTTAAGTCTAATTAATGCCTTGTTCGTCTATTGGAAGTACACACACTTTTGCAACCGCTCGTTTTAGTTGCGCATTGAGCGTCTTTATTGTCACTACACGAACTACTCCGTCACTTCCTGGATGCAGTTGTAAAACACGCCCTATAAGCCACCTCATCGGTGGCAAATTTTCTTCTTTGATGACCACCATTGAGCCTTCCTTGATGTTGGAAGTTTGCTGTTTCCATTTACTTCGCTGTTGCAGTTCGGAAATGTATTCCTTTGACCACCTATTCCAAAAGTGTTGGACCATTTGTTGCAGCCGTTGGTAGATGGATAGCCTATTTTCCGGAAGCTCCGTCACATCAGGATCAGGAAGCGATATAAGAGATCTCCCTATCAAAAAGTGAGCCGGGGTGAGGGGATTAGGATCTTTAGGATCGGAACTCAGAGGGGAAAGAGGCCGGGAATTAAGTACTGCCTCTATCTGCACAAGCACAGTTGCCAATTCTTCATACGTTAGTAAAGCATTTCCAATTACCCGCTTTAAATGATGTTTAGTGGATTTTACCCCAGCCTCCCACAATCCACCAAAGTGAGGAGAATGCGCTGGGATAAAATGCCAATTAATATTCTCGCTAGCATATGACTCGGCTAATTCTGTCTCATTATTCCTTAAAAATGTACCTAATGTTTCAATTTCTGAGTTTGCCCCAACAAAATTGGTGCCATTATCGGAATATATGTTTGCAGGTTTCCCACGCCTTGACACAAATCGTCTTAAAGCCAGGATGAAAGCATCCTTGGTAAGGTCGGTTACCAATTCTAAGTGTATAGCTTTCGTTGAAAAGCAAACGAATAGACACAGGTAGCATTTGGATGTCTTACAGCCGCGACCTTTACGGTCTTTAATAGTAAAAGGACCGCCATAATCTACGCCTGTATCGCTAAATGGATGTGTAGCAGTAACCCGATTTTTGGGTAAATTGCCCATAATGGTGCTAGAAGGCTTCGGATTTGCCCTGAAACACCGCATACATTCACGAACGATACCTTTAGCAACGTTTCGCCCCGAAATGGGCCAAAATTTTTCCCGGATCGAAGCTAATAGTAATTGGGCCCCCGGATGAAGCAATCTGCTGTGCTCGCGTCTAAAAATCAATTTCATTAGGTGACTTCGACCATCTAATATTATAGGATGCATCTTATCATTGTTGAACTCCGAGTTTGCTAAGCGCCCCCCTACTCTAAGAAGTCCATAATTATCCACAAATGGATTTAGACTTAAAAGTTTGCTTTTCGTGCTAAGGGCTTCATGTCGTTTTAAGTTTGAAATTTCTCGCGGAAAAGATTCTAACTGCGCAAGTTTTACTAAATGTATTAGCGCATGCTGAGATTCACTCGCGCTGATCGGGCCTGACTTTCTATGACCCGGGGCACTAAAACAATTGTATTTAAAACGTAAACAATAAGCTATAATACGTTGAAGTTTGTTTAAATCTGAATATCTATGAAGATCCAGTGATTTAATACGGGTAACCTGAAAGGATTGAACTTTTGCGCGTAATTCGGGTAAGTCTTCTAGAAGTAAAATTGTCGTGGGCCAATGGGATTCGCCCGCAGCTAACCACTGAGGCCCATGCCACCAGATATTGCATTGCTTTATTAGATGTGGTTCAATGCCGCGAGATAGAAAATCCGCGGGATTATCGTTCGTTGGGACGTGGCGCCAGTTAGTAGGTTCCGTTAGCGATTGTATTTCCGCAACACGATTCCCAACAAACGGTTTCAAAAGACTTGGTGATGTCTTTAGCCAATTTAAAACGATGGTGGAATCGCACCAGAGAACGCATTTGTCATACGTAAGATTTAAGGCGGTTTGTACCTTTTTAATTAATCTAGCCAGAACGAGGGCTCCACACAATTCTAAACGTGGAATTGTGACTGTTTTAAGAGGAGCTACCTTTGATTTAGCACACAAAAGCCGTACGAGAACCTCTCTATTTTTATCAATCGACCGCAAGTATATGCAGCCTCCATATGCTGCTTCGGAAGCATCCGAAAATCCATGCAATTCGATAATAACGGGATTTTCGCAAAGAACCCGTCGTGGTATTCTTATTTCGTTTATTTTGGCAAGCTCATCTTTGAACTTTAGCCATTGCGAATGTAAATTTGTGGGCAATGATTCGTCCCAAGATAAATTTTCGTACCATAATTTCTGGAGAAGGATTTTGGCTGTTATAACGCAAGGACTTAATAAACCCAAAGGATCGAATATCTGCGCTACGTCCGATAGAATCGCGCGTTTGGTAACAGCTTTGTTTTGATTAGCCATTTTGATGCTATATATTAAGGAGTCAGTTTGGGAGGACCAATTTAATCCCAATGTCCTCGTATTTTCATGTGGACCAAGATCCAGAATATTTACAGGTAAATTCGAATCACCCAGTTCTTGAACAACTCGCGGTTCGTTCGAAATCCATTTTCGCAAATCAAACCGACCTTCTTTTAGTACTGCGGAAACCTCTCTACATATGAAAGATAGCTCTTCGACTGATTCTGCCCCTGTTATGAGATCATCTACGTAGAAATCTTCCCGTATTATTTTAGCTATGGCAGGAGCAGTTCCTTCACATTTGCGAGCCAGTTCGTGGAGGCACCTAATAGCTAGGAAAGATGCTGCCGCGGTACCGTAGGTAACAGTGTTGAGCTCGTACGTTTTTAATGTTTGGAGAGGATCAGACCTCCAAACTATTCGTTGAAATTGTCTTTGTTTTGGTTCAATAAGAACCTGGCGGTACATTTTTGCAATGTCCGCTGACGCTACATACATATGCTGTCTAAATCGCAGGACAATCGAAAAAAGATCTTGCTGAATTACGGGCCCCACCATCTGTATATCATTAAGGGATAATCCGCTGGTAGTGGGAGCCGATCCATCAAAAACGACCCGAAGCTTGGTGGTTAAACTGCCCTTCCGAATTACGCCGTGATGAGGCATATAATAAGCTGCCTGCGATGAATCGTCCTTATCCGCGACCTCTGACATGTGTCCCATTGCTGCGTACTCTTCCATGAATTTTACATATTCTGTCCGCAGCTCTGAATTCGACTGCAATTTTTTCTCGAGTGAATAAAACCGTTTACAAGCGCGTCCCTTTGATTCACCTAACCTTTCAACGGAATCTTTCCAAGGAATAGAAACTATAAAACGCCCTTCGGTTGTGCGCTTAGTAGTTGTCTGAAAAATAGTTTCGCACGCGTGTTCTTCGGCCGATAGTGGCGTAATCGGAGGGCACTCTTCGATTTGCCAAAATCGCGCTAGCTGATCTTGAATTTCCATGGTGGCACCAAAATTGCAGGATAAGCGTGTTTGTTGCTGTGACTGAATTGGACCCGAGATTACCCAACCAAATCTGGTTTTTTGAAGAATAGGCATGTCTCGCCCTAAGTTAATTTGCCCTATGCAAATTAAATTCCAAAACCAATCTGCTCCAATTAATATGTCAATTTTTCCCGGTTTATAGAATGTGGGATCTGCTAACTTTATATTCCGTGGGAGCGTGATTTTGCTCGTATCTACACGTCGATTTGGCAATTCCCCTGTTATTTCCTTCAATACATAACACACAATATTTACGCTATGGGCATTCTGCAGGGATTGCATTTTTACATCGCATTTATACTCGATTCGTGAGACGGCGTTATTTAAACCCGCTACCGATATGTTGGCCCTTTCAGTGGCCAAATTTAGGCGCTTACATAATTCCAAAGTAATAAAACTGGACTGTGATCCTGAATCCAGTAGTGCCCTGACATGGTGAGTTTGGCGATTTGTGTCAGTTACTTTAACATAAGCTGTAGACAAAAGAACCTGTTTATTCATTACATTTATTGAGGACAACGCGACCTGAGGTGCATCCGGACCGGAAACCGTTTCCACTGAAGTGGTGGGCGCAGAATTTGCAGATTCTCTTTCGAAATGCAGTAACGTGTGATGCCTACCTTTGCATTTTTTGCAGGGTCCTGATTTACAAGATCTACCAAAATGCCTCTTTTTTAAACAATTGAAACATAAATGCGCAGCCTTAACTTGATCGTGACGATCACTTGACGATAATTTAAGGAAATCGCTACATTCGTGAGCACGGTGCTCCCCTTTACAAAATACACAAATTTCTTTAGTGCTAAAAAACGTATGAGCGTTAGGTTTATTCTGTTTCTGAAACCCCGCCTTTTCCATCTGACCCGCTTGTATGGTTTCCAAAAAATCTGCCCTACACCTAAGAAACTCGATTAAATCATCCAATGTTGGAAGATCACTGCCTATTTTGCTATGCTCCCATTCTCTTGTCGTTGTTTCGTCTAGTTTAGAGCCGATTATATAAATTACCAAAGTGTCCCATTTATCAGTGGGTTGATTTAACGCACTTAATGCAGTTAAATGCTTCAAAACGCTGTCAATAAGCGCCCGAATTTTCAAAAAAGATTCTTTGACAATAACGTCTAAACGAAATAGAGATTTAACGTGGTTGTGAACCAATAAACGCATGTTATTAAATCGCTTGCATAAAACATCCCATGCTACTTGATAATTGTTTGATGTAAAGTCAAGAGAGCGAATTGCCTGTTTTGCGGTACCTACCAAAGATGCTCTCAGATAATGAAACTTCTGAATATTATTTATGGTCTTGTTTTCATGTATTAATGACTTATATGTGACCCTAAACTCTAACCAATGCTCATAGGCACCATCGAACTTTGGTAGGTCGATCGATCGTTGGTAATTTTATACCATTGAGTAGAGAACCACCGCCATTTGCTTCAGAAGTTGAAGCTTCGGCTTCACCTTGCGTACCTGCAACGTTTTTTAGAATCCCTTTTGCCATTCCAATAGCCGAAAAATATTCTTGAGAAAAGGTTCTTCTTTCTTCGAATTCAGTCGAGTCATCTGCTAGATTTTCGATTTTCATCTGAATTTCTTCAAACTCGTCAATTACGGATTCAATTTTTTCTAAACGATTTTGTAGTTCGAAAAGAATTGATTCATCGACGGTGCTTAATTTACCATGAATTTCCCTTACGCGAGTTTTAAATACCGCTAAACGCGCTTGAATAGACGCACGCTGCCGTTCTAGAGCCGGACGCTCGCTAGTAGCGTCTTCGTTAGCCATTTTAATTAATTAAGCAAATAATATATTAAAGTTTCGAATGCTTGTGCAGATGTAAACAATACCTAAGGAAAGGAATAAAAAGTAGAAAATGATAGAGACTCACTCTTTCAACGCTTCTTGGTGTTGCTAGCTTGCACAGTGCGGTGACGTCAGCTCCCTCCCCTCTCTGCTCGCTAGAGACACCCGTGGATAAGTTATTTGAATTATTTTAATTTTATCTGATAAAATATGACAAAGATATTATATATACCAAATTTTAGCATTTTATCACTTATGGTTTCCGAGATATTAAATTAAAATCATCTTTAGAAGCTGACAATTAAGGGGCCGTATCTCCCTTAGTATACGCTTTTTCAAAAAATTTTATTGTTGATTTTCGTCTTTATTTTTCTTGTTTTATGTGCTCTCAAACGTTGATTAACTATTATAGAAACACGTTGTATAAATATAAGAAGAACAACGCGCCTTCCAAAGTACAAGTGGAACAGCACCGCAGTGTTAGTGAGTGAATAATTAAGGCTAAACAGAAGTAAATATCAAATTATTTTTTTTTAATTTATTATCAAGAACTGGTTTTCAACGAAAGTTTTGTAACTTGGGAAACTACGAAATATTCTTCTAATTCAGGGCATACGAATTACAATTACATTACAGCTTGGCGCGAGTTCACACCAGTTTACATTAACTATTTTATTTTCAACTTTGATCAAACTCTGACTCTTCATACATAATACTCCTTTGCAGTTTATTTCAAGTATACTTTTTAAATTGTTACACATAAGAGGTACTCTTAAAATTATATTTTGATAACTGGCTATATCATGTTTCGATCTAATCCAACTACTCATACACCTACAGGTATAAATAAATATAAGGAGAAAACAAACAATTATTGGAAGAACAACGCGCCTTCCAAATTAAAAGTGGAACAGCTCCGCAATGTTAGTGAGCGAATAATGAACGCTAAACAGAAGTAAACATCAAATTATTTTTTTTTGAAATTTATTATCAAGAACTGGTTTTACATTACACCACTTTAATATTACGAAAGGAGATCGACAAGGCTGTGTTGGTAAACTCATGTCAAGTGAAAAATTTCCTACACTTTCCTGAAAGAGCCAAATCTGCAACATTCGGCATTAAATCTGTACTATGATATCAGGTTCGAGGAATATCATTACTGATTAGCATGTACTAGAAGTTATTAGAACTAGTTGTCCACCAACTACTACTACTACTACTATTCACTGATTGAGAAAAACCATCAAGGAATGCTTGTAACATAATAAACATAAATTGTTAGCTGTTGGAACACCGACAAACGTGCAATTACTTATATAATCAGTAATAGGTAATAACATTAATGAACATTGAACATTGTTAAATAACGAATTATATGCAGCTCTTAGTGTGGTACACTAGCTTACAGGTTCTATTGTCTGTTTTCTTTTACGATTAAGGTTTCAAGCAACCCAATCTTTTTCTTTGAAAGTTATTCAAACTTATTTGAATTAAATTTGTTCAAGTACTTAGTCTAGTTATACATTTTTACAAAAGCTAGAATTGCATAAATCATTGATTTTATAGAACTGGCATTTCTTGCTGATTGTTCTGGTAATTCGGGAATTAATTAATATCTGTATGATGCAAACTTATGATAGATGAATAGTAATATGGAGATATACTACTTAGACGCGATAACAATCTCTGGCCAGGTAGAAAAAGAAGAAAATGAACAAGTTATGAAAACGAATGGAATAGCTGGCTGTATGAAAGATTTAATATGCAATAACAAATATCTTAGAATAGACACAACGGCTAGAATATACATACAAGAGCACATTAAGACCTATAGTGGCAGAGCGGAAAGAAAATAGGACACGGCCAAAACAAAGAGACAGACAGGCACACGTAACAAAATTGAGGATTTTAAGAAGAATAGCAGGAGAAACAAAATGGGACAGGATACTCAATGAGAATATAAGAGAGATTTGCGGAATAACAGATGTGTCAGGATTGCTAACAGAACGAATGCAAAATTGGAACATGTATGTAAATAGAATGGGTCAGAATAGGTTAGTCAAAGCCGCGAGAGAAAACCGGCCATTAAACAAGAGAACGATAGGAAGACTCAGGAGAAGATGACGAGAAAGCCTATAGGAACAATCGGTTAAAAAAGATTTTTAATTTCCGAATATAAGAGAAAGAATAAGAAGATCTTGTTTCACTCTTCCCGGAATATCAATAAACGGAAAATGTATTGTGTAAATATATCAAAACGCGTCCATTACAGAACGGTGTATGTGCCGAGTAGATGCCGTTTTAGATACTATTAATAAAAGTAATTTTTGTATGCCTACCCCAAACATTTATTATAAAACAACACCCCGTAAAAGAAACTTCGTTGCGTCGAAACTTTCCACCGATACAATAAATTTAATATTTTCTAATACAAGCTGCAAAAATGTAATTAACATCGCAATACATATCCACTATTGGCAATGAAATTATGTTGACAACATTTCATGCTGTAAACTTCAACAAAGTATTAACAGATAAGCCGATTGCAATACAAAAGGCGGATTTATTACGATTGACGTCTTCGTGTTCAGTTTTAAGCGACTTTCTGGGGAAATATGGCAATACTGTAACCCTATCCCTGTACACTGCATAATCAGAGTGAAATGAGCTATGGCCTCTCAACCAAAGACTTTTTAATGTCCTTCAGACGATTTGTGGCGCGGCGCGGCAAGCCTAATCAGGTGTTTTCTGATAATGGTACCAACTTTTTGGGAGCTAAATCGGAACTTAAAGAGTTAGGGCGCTTTCTAGTAGAGAAAAAAAACGTTATTTCAGAATCTATCGCTAATGAAGGGACCCAATGGCATTTCGTTCCCCCTCACAGTCCCCACTTTGGCGGGCTGTGGGAAGCCGGTATCAAGTCTTCTAAACATCATATTAAACGCGTTCTCGGTAACGCCATGTTAACTTACGAGGAATTCGCTACCTTGTTAGCTCAAGTGGAAGGTATCCTCAATTCACGCCCTCTGTCCCCACTATCCTCGGATCCTAACGATCTGCAACCTTTGACTCCCTCTCACTTTCTGGTGGGGCGCCCATTAGTAGCTCTTCCGGACCCTGATGTAAGGGACATCCCAGACAACCGTCTGACAGCATTTCAAAGGATCCAATGTCTGCAACAACATCTGTGGGCCAGATGGAGCAAGGAATATATCTCAAGGAATATCGCAAAAATATGCCCATTGCCTAATAACTAATTAGTGTTTGTTCGTGCTCCAAGTTACTTCCATGAAAAGTTTCCAATTTATTTGTGCTTATTGACTTAATAACCTATTTGTTTTGTTACTATGTCTTTTTTGCTTCTTTGTTGTTAACCTTTTCCTTTGAAAACTATATATTTTCAAGGAGGGGGGCATGTTGGGGCGTTAATCCCTATTCTTGTAATTTTCATTTTTATTTTGTTCAGCGTTGCTTGCACTCAGTTCACTGTGGGCCGTGTGGCATTCAACACCTGTACACCTTCTGTTTGCCCACCGGCTCATCTTTGAACGGCGAGGCTTGCAGTATTAAATTACCTCCAAACCAATGTACTGTTGTTTTTATTTACTGCAAAACCCCAGAAGTCAGTATAAAGATCGTTATATGATTTTCAAATTAACAACTTTAATACCAACTTACTCAAAAATTGGTTATGCAATTGACAAAAACATTAATTTATTTGATAATGATAGTGTATACAAATATCAATTATAAAGTTCTTTTTCTTCTTCATTCTGTGCCTATGCACCATCAACTTAATAGGAGGGACAATAAAAATCTCCGTATAGCATTAATATATATTTATAAATCTAACATAAGGTTACTGTAAGCTTAAATTTGAATTAAATTAAACAATGCAATAGAACAGTTACAGTACTATGTTATAACACAAACTTTTTTATAATCTGAATATCACAGTGCATAAAAATCAGTTCTTTATTAATTCTTTAACTTCTTAATATGTCTAATTCTTCAGGAGTTACATGCAAACGCAGCTGCTTTTCAATCAACAAATCTTGAATTTGAGCCAATTCTGCAGGAATATAAATTGCTGCATCTATGTACAAAGCCTAGAATAAAATTAACCATTAACGAGATGTGTTCTATTAAGAATATTGTACAAAATACATTAATAATATAGAACCTGTTTTTAATTTACAAGTACAATAATTAGTACTTTACCTTTAACCAAGGACATTCTTCCACAGCACGATAATAGGCTTTTCTACATATTGATGGATCGAAGTGGGCATGCAGGAATTGTAGGTAAAGTCGCCATACTAATCCACAACGCCTGGTACACATTTCTGAACTTGTCAGTCGTCGAAAAATAGACATCATTCGATTTGTAAGGGTGCTATCCTCTGTTAATACTTTACCTAAAAATGTATTCTATTTACTAATTATCCCACATATTAACTTGATCTCATTCTCAAGTGGATATTTGTCGATTAAAATACCCTTACCTGTAATAGTATCAACCCAATTTTCTTCAATTTCACATGTCCTTTGATTAGCAATAAGAATTAAAAACAAGGTAGGAATAGCATGTCCCGTCTTCATCAACAGGCTAGTTAGTTTCCACCATGGTTGTCCCAAGGAACAATTTAAACTTTGTTCTTTTGCAAGAACATGCAATAAAAACAAATTATTGGGGAAGTGTGCTATAGCACGATGTAAAGCATCATCTAATAATTTAAACATTCCTGCACCAGGCTTTTCTAGACAGTGTTTAAATAACATGGCTACATAAAATTCGAACAAAATCTCCTTTTGCCAGGTTGCAGTTTCCAGTGAACTTAAAATATTTTCTATGAAGGTTCCACATTCAACAGGGCTTTTGGTTAAATACAAAAACCATCCGTTGCAAATGATCCAATCGGTAAAGAAGTTTGGCAGGAAGTGATCCTCAGACATTAGCATGGGCACTTCACTTTGCAGAAGTTGTAAGGTTACATGTTTGAACTTTAGATTAGCTTCATTAATGGAACCTTGTGTTAAGAAATCTGTGGCAGTTTTAATAGACCTTCCCAAAGTTAAAGCTACCAAGTATTTCAATGCCTTCTGTTTGTTTGTTTCTACGTCTGTTTGAGCAGTAAGGTGTAATTCAATTAGAGTACGATACAGTAAACAAATAGGGGACCGCTCATCATTATCTGTCATAGTTAGGAGGCATTTACCATCTGCATGCATTGATATGGCAGTGATAAGAATGTTAACTGCACTTTCAAAGTTTCCTAACTCAAATTCAACAAGTGCATATTCTTGGTAGAAGATTACATTATTTCGGTGTTCCTCAGCCTTCAGCAATTGCTTCATTCCATTTTTAATTTTCTTTTTAAATGAGGAAGACATTTTAAACCGATTCTCTTTATCCAACACAATTAGCAACCTTTGAAAGCGAAACCACCATACAGCAACTGCGGTGCTTTCTTTACCATGTAAACAATCCATGCAGTTTTTTATAATCTTAAGCAAAAAATCCAGATATTCTTCTTGTCCTGGAAATGTTTTTAAGAACTGAGGGCCTACTGCAAGCCGCTGCGTATCTTTTAGTAAATTTTTATTGGAGAGATCCAGAGGGTACAAAGGTAGAAACATGGGTAGCAAACTTTCCACGGAATCTAGAGCCCATGGAACATAATCTAAGCCAAGACCTTGCATTGTTGTGTGTCTGCATGGTAGAAGAGGTGTTTTAAGTAGAGTTAGAATTGTTGCTGTTAATTTAAATGTATTTCCAGGCATTGTAATGGGATGGATCAATTCAGCTACATCTTCTGGAAATACTAGTCTCTGTAAATAAAAGACACAAACAATAAAACCACCAACCAGGGTTAGACAATTACATGTAGAAAAATATGTATATGTTAAATACGTCATACAGGGTGTCTTTAAAGGTCTGTACAAAACGCTACCCCTTAAATACAAAAGATGGGTTAAATAATTCCTATTTTGGTCTCACTAATGTGGTAGTGTTTTTGGTAGACCTTCTTCTAGAGACCCTTTGCGCATTATATACATTCTACATAATTTACCCATAGAATAATATATATCACCTACACAAACACCACTTTATACTTGACAAGGCATGGTAAGACAGGTAAAAGGAAAGCAGGAAATATATTTATCAATGGATTGAGTTGAGGAGTTGGCCATGGTCAGATTGTAGAAACAAAAAACTGCCCTTTTGTAATATCATTATCATCATTATTGTAATCCTCATTTGAACTGCTTGTGCAGTGTCGAGGAGGAACTGTACTTAACCCGCCTGGGGTAAGTGTGTGCGTGCATATTGAGTCTTGTTATCCCTCTAGTGAGACCGTTACACGAGGAATGCCATTAATTTGATCGCCAATGACAAATGGAAACCAGGACCAAGTACCAACCACTATGGGAATCAGAAAATTTTTCTAGTCCCTGGAGTGATTTGAACCGGGAAGCATTTGAACCATTAAATCCAAAGTCTGACTCTCTTACCACTGAGCCATCCCATCCCTGACCCTTTGTAATAATACCCCCAAAATGCCTCGCAGAGGTTTCGGCGATTTACACATATTACAAGAATAAATAAAAGTAAAAAAGGCAATTTGGAGCTGCACACTTTAGTTCAATATAAGCAACCATATCTTGCCATCTAAATACCGGCAGTATGTCAAAATCACTTTAACTTGTTTTAAATCACGTCAATTTTGAGTAATCTGAAAAATCCGCTATCCCAACACCTTGTGATCCCATTTAATTCGGATTATCGCGACTGTACCGTATATGCAGTGTGTCCCACATTGAGTACGCTACCGTGGGTATCTTTCTTATTATTAAATATTAAAGATAAAAATAAAGATTTGTTTAAATGGACCACGTTGAGTAATTTTGAATGTTGATTCTTTTATATTGAAAAAAATTTTAAATTCCAAACAGTTTAGAAATTATTCAAGAAAAACTGAAAATCACTTCTTTAAAGTCAAACATCTTCGTAAGTAATTATAAAAGATGTGAAAAAATGTTTCATGTAAAAGTTACTTGGTTTGATTAGGAACACTTATATATGATTTCAAAATAAAATTCTAGATGGTGGTTTCTGAGATATTGGTAGCAATTTTCTTATATTAAATGGACGCTATATTGGATATTTACTTGGTTGAATAACTTTTTTACTCTTTTCTACAATGTATCACTACCTATGACTGAACAAAAAATTATTAAAAATGTGAATAGTTCAGAAATTAATTTTTTTCTCAATGGAATCGGAATCAGCACTCTTAACTGCACAACTTTGCCAATTTAAACAAATGTCTATCCTTAATAATAAGAAAGATACCCATGGTAGCCTACTCAATCTGGGGCACTCTGTATAAACATGGATGGCATGTAGCTTGGGTATTCCACGGATATTTATGAATTACATATAGTATTCCCCAGAGATTTGTGCGTTACATATAATTAGGGCAATCCTCCAGATAACTTTTCATTATTTATAAGTAGTTAGGATATTCTTAGCATGCATGGTATTCTTACTGTTTTTTTTTTGTATGGCCTCCAAGGCAGTGCAGCCACTAGCGTTTATTGTATCTTGGTTCAATTTAATCTAACTTAAACTATATCTATATCTAAGAGAAACTGGTATCGCTTGGGCCCGATATTGAACCCACGCCCGAACGTCCCGAATTTTTCTGTGGTCTTGGTTGTAAGCAGGGGAACCACACACTTACCCAGCCTCCATCTTATTGTTTATTAAATGTGTTATCCATATTTTGTCTACTCTAGTATACATTTTTGAATATATTTGTTTCAACTCTGCAAATAATTTGATATTCATTCAACATAATATCAGCAATGTTTCCTGATATTCCAGGTAAACAGATACCCTAATATCGTGTTTATAGAATTTTTTATTTTTAAGCGCTTGTTAATAATTATTTTCGAAATTGTGCCGGGGTTGAGAGCAAAAATTTAAAATGAGGTCTCTATTAGATAGATACAGGGCTGAGCACTTTCGAAAAGTTTCCAGTCCCAAAGCTCCCACATAGTATTAATATAAGTTAATTCGCTTTAACAAACCTGACAAGCTCACATGTAGTACAAGGTAATATAAGGAAAATAAAGCGATTATTTTAGACTGTATATACTTTATACGGATTATTATATTTACCCAACTTATTTACTCACAAAAAAAATAGAAACAAATAAAATTACCTGTGGATCCTCACAGTTATCAGTTCCTGAAAAAGGCAGCCAATGGCAGGCTTCACGCAACCTTTCCACTCGCAACCACAATTCATGAATAGGGAGTTGTGAAAGAAGTACAACTTCTTCCAACTCAACCAGCTGTTTGTCATTAAAATCAGAATCAACATAAAACTTATTCTTGTCAGAGGGAGACAGATTCAGTTCCAAATATAAACGCAATAATGTCCACAACTGTTCGAATAATCCTGACTGTTTTAAAAATAACCCGCATTGGTATAACATTCGTAAAATGTTCTCTTCAAGATGTGATTTTTCCAATGCTGAATTACGCCGCAACTGGTGAAGAGTTGATAAACACTTGGTGTAAAGATTTAAAACTGCTGGGGTATTACAATGGGACATTGAACACTGTGTTGCTTCAATATATCCTTGCCAACAAATAATATTCCCTGTATCCTTTTCTACTAATTTCTTTAACTGTGTTTGTAATTCATCTGCGGGGTAAACAGTAACGGCAATGTTTAATCTTTCACGCATTAAAGCTTCACAATCTGGGTTGTGTGATAAGGCTTTGTCTAAAATGGCAAGTTTACGTTCTGCTGTAACACGCAAACCCTTTGCTATGCTCCCTTTCCGGTATGACTTTTCAAACTGGAAAACTGCATCTTGATATCGCACATATTTTAACCATAAGTCGATGTCACGTGGATTTTCTCCAAGGCTGCGATTATAATATGCTGTAGCCTGGGA
Organism: Limonius californicus; assembly: GCA_014611495.1. Classification (NCBI taxonomy): domain Eukaryota; kingdom Metazoa; phylum Arthropoda; class Insecta; order Coleoptera; family Elateridae; genus Limonius; species Limonius californicus. The sequence continues at coordinate 8,854 of JABXWE010015948.1, read as the reverse complement.
CATGTCTTCCTCTTGCTTAAAACCAGTGAATTCTTCATTTCTATCAATAACAATGTCTTTGTCAAGATCTTTCTTCGTAAGTTTTGTTTCGTTTTCATTTTGGTCATCCTTTTCAGCAGCAACTTGAAAATATCGTTTTATTTTTCTTTTACGGAAGTTTCGGGAAACGTAAATTCTATAATTAACTTTGTACTTAGGGACGGAGGGTCGTGATATTGTTTGTACCGTTAAAAATTCACGATTTCGTGTTGTGTCGATTATAAAGTCATCCGGCGAATTCGCAGTAACAGGTTCTTTTACTGCTCTTTTGGATTTTCTTTTGCGTTTCCTTTTTCGTTTATGTTCTTTGCGGGTACTTGCATCAGAGTCGCTTTCACTGCAACTGTGTTCAGCATTTACCTCTCTTGCTACTTTTTTTGGGGAAGAAAAACTAGTTGTTGGTTTAAGGACACCTACATCAACTTTAAAACTTGAATTTTCCAGCCAGGTCCCTGATGGAGTTTCTGAAGTTGATTCTCTCGAGTCTTTAGTGCTAGTTGCATCAGCATACGCAGGAAAAAGTGCCATGTTTTAAAATTACGAATTATTTCTAAATACGATTACATATTCTTATAATTCAATAACAACTTTTATAATGTGAGGTTATTACATCAACACAAACGTCAAATTAAAGGATGTGTCTCTCGTAGCGCTTACAGGTACCTCAAAATAGACGAATAGTATAATACGCAGATACACTGTTAACTGACCAGAAATGAATTTTATACAGAATGTTATAAATATTAGACAACACATTGAACATTATTTTTTATAAATTGTGTCAGCAATAAGGCAACCACAGTTGTTTACAAAAATAAGTAATACACATTACAGCAATGCAAGGACCGTAGATCCTATTATTGCATAATAATTAGATACGTCATTTTCTTTTATAAGCAAGTCCTTGCAGTAAATTGTACTTTGCTCATCAAGTACATAACAATCAGTTGAAGGTCGTACCTAGTGAAATCATAAATAAGCAAAACGAAAGTTGTTTTGAGCGCTCTTTGGTAGTACTTGTTGTCTTTTCTACTTATCACCAAATTTGGAAGCAGCAGTTAGTTGCTAATCTGAACACTTATCGCATTATTGCTCGTTATCTGCCAGAGATAGAACACACAGTTCGTAAAGTATTTTTTTAAAAGGAATAATTATGTTACGTCCACATTTGCAGAAAACTTTGTATATATTACGAAGACAACTTTCCACTGAACCCCTAACGAAGATAACCAAAACTAAGGTATGTAATTTGGTAGAAAAAGGGGGTCGTGATGTTTTTATTATGTAATCCAATTACTTGCAAAAAATTTTTTATTGGATTGCTATGTATAGCGTATTTAAGAATCATTGCACACCACAGGTTTAAATTTGTTTTTAAAAACAAGTGGCAGTGTCGGTGAACTCTCTGGCTATGAATATACTACGTTTCGGAACTATTAGTTCTTTATACTTCTCTTAACTTGCAATTTCTTTCTGTATTTCAACCAATAGGTGTTAGTCTTTTTTATTACAGCAATTTTCAAAATAAATTGATCAAAACTTGCCGTATAAAAGTTATAATGTTTAGTTTTTTAATGATTCATGGAATACCTGATTATTATAAATTATTGTGTTTACAATATTAAGTGTTTAAATATAATCAATGTACTTGCCTGCTTCAGGAACAGAAGCAACTGGAATCCAGTCCACTCACCGATACCTTTGGAAGGCACCATACATATTTACGTATTTCTCTGACAGAACGATGCAATTTACGATGTAAGTTTTTAGTTATTTTAATTATACTAATCAATTTGGTGTACACACACGCCGAGTAGTCAATGTGAAGTTTCCCAGTTTGAATCTTGGGATGGGCAAAACATTTTTCTGTAAATTTTGGGGTCGGTATCAAGCTCGATAAGCATTCAACGTTAGGCTACAGTTAACAGGGTTTCCCCTTATCACTAGCCGACCAGGAAAAGTAACAAGGCTATATGCAACGTCAGACATACAATTAATACAAATGGTGAAAATGTGGAGCGAATCTAGCTAAGGGGAGTAGGAAAAACAAGATGCTAGTCCAAACTGGACCCATTACCTCCAATAAATCCCAGTTTATAAATGGCAACCTCAATACTATAAGGTAAAAGAGCAACTGGTTAAAAAAGAACGAAAGACATTTGGTATTCGTGGAAAACAATTATGTATGCCAAAATATTTGAAATTTGTTTAACAGCTTTTATTGTACCTATTTGAATTTTATCTGAAATGAGGTAATCGAAAATCTTGCCATATGGGATTGCAAACAACAAGAAAGCGTATTTTTAGGAACTAAATCTAAGAAAATCTAAGCATATTTGCTAAATGTTTTGGTAAATATTATTTCTTTACAACAGCTATTTTCTGTGGCAATACAAATATTTTTTACCATAGCCTGAGCTTGTGTTGTGTGTAACGTTTATATTTAGAATAACTAATTGTAAAAATTGACATATTAACAAACTCCTGCTAGCATGTGTAGCAGCAGCACCCAAGTTTTTATTAATGTGGTACATCGACCCTTCGCAACATTTATTGGTATAGGTATAACACAACAGCAAAAATTACTTTGTGGTAGGTAATGCTCTTAGCTGTGGTGGCAACACTGTTATTGTTAATTAAAGATTTAATTTAATGATTTATAAATTTGAAGTAGTTTTAATAGTTTTAATATTATCAGAAACGTGAAGTGGTACTTCATGCAGGTGATTGACAACATCTATACGTCAAAACTGATAAGATTAGTTATTGAGAAGAACAACGAACAAATGTAAATGGATTAAAAGGGAAGTAGGTAAGATGATCCTTTATCTACAGCCCTTTTCAATCTAATGCTGGAAAAAATAATACGAGGCGGTGGAACAATAATTAACAAGAGATATCGGTGTCTAGCCTATGCTGATGATGTGATATTACAAACAAGATCAGAAACGCAATTAAAGAAAGTTCTAAGAAGGTAGAAAGTCAAGCGAGGAAGAGAGGATTAAGAATAAATGACAATAAAACAAGTATAGGATCGCAGGCGGATAGAAGGTAACTCCAACCACAATCTATCGGTTAATCTGAAAAATGGATCTTCTTCTTTTTCTTAAGATGCCGTTCTTTTTTGAAGGTTGGTGATTATCACGAGTATTTCTGTTTTGGTCATTGCTGCCCTAGAAAGATTATTTGACATGCAATTGAACTATTCTCTTAAATTTCGATGCCCAAACATTCGTTTCCTACGTTATGTTTTACCACCATGGAATGGATAAAAGCTGAGTATTCAAAGAGTGAAAAACATTGTCTTCATGGGTGCATTTATAACTGAACACGGTGAAGAATGGCAAGGAATTGAGACATGACTAATTAAAGGTGAAAGACGCGCGGGTACGTTAAATAATGTGCTAAAATTTAAAGATGTCTCCTACAACGCAAAACTAAGACGCTACAAAATAGATTTAAGGTCCACAGTTGCCTATGCCAGCGAAACATGGGTTTATTAACAGCAGTCAGGACAATAGTGGAAACGTGGGAACGAAAAATATTACGAATGATCATAGGAGGAAAAAGAATATATGCATATTGGGAAAGAAGAACACAAGAAAACGTCTTTATAACCAGTCAAACATCATGCAGATGATGAAATTTGTTCATTTTATTATAAAACTACCACCCTTTAAGAACATAATGCCATACAACCTCAATGTCTGAACATATCTAAAGTTTTTTACAATCAAATCAATGCCAAGACTCTGTTACCATTTTTTTTGTGTATATTGTGGCGTTTGCTGTAGTTCGCTTTTCAGTGTTCAGGCAGACCGCTCTGAAACCCAGGGGAGATGGAAAAACGAATATAATGGTTTGTCACTGTAAAACGTTAAGTTTAATTTTTGATTACCAAGTCGGTTTAAGATGCCATTAATTACTTATACAGGGAATTTTTCTTTTTAGTATACATAGCCTATGTATACTTTTAAAAGAAACGCGTCAATTTCGTCTATTGTGTAGGCAACCAACTATACCGACAACTAAAAAGCAGGAGCAAACGTCACCAGTTGTGAATTATTTGAGTATGAAGGTTATGTTGATACAGTGTTTATATTAAATAAGTATTTCACCCTGTATATAGGACGCAGATGATGATACTTATTTGTAAATTACAAAAATCGGCAGGATTATTGTTCGTGTAAGGTCCGTGAACATTCTATTTTCTTCGTACAACAAAAATGCATCAGCGCTAAGATAGTGTAGTGGTTATCGTCGCTGCCTTCCAAGCAGTTGATCCAAGTTCGACTCCCGGCCGTCACAGTTTTTTTTTTAATTATAATTTTTGTAAACATATTTAATTTCATTTCTTCGGTTAAAACATGATTACTTTTAGTTCTTATTTTATGGGAATTTATTACGCATCCCTCTGACTTGTTTGTATGATTGGAATACAAGGAGTTGAGTTTAAGTTAAAAAATAGAATTGGTCTTTATTTAGTGTCTTCTTGCGTTTTTTATACAACCATGTACAGTAAAGACGAAAAAGTGCAAATTCTAAGGTGGTATCAGAATGGTAACAGTTAAAGAACTGTGAGAGACTTATTTTCAGTAAAATATCCAGAATGACCTATTCCTTGTATTCGAACCATACAAACAATTGTTAGAAAATTTAAATCATAAAATAAGAACTAAAAGTAATCACGTTTTAACCGAAGAAATGAAATTAAATATGTTTCTCTACGACTATAATATAATGTATTCGTTACATATACCTTTTTAGCTGAAGAATGATAGATATTCTCCATTTCCGTTGGATTCTGTAAAAAACGGTGGGATAATGAATCAGAATCCAATGGGCGTGGCATGTTAGCGCTTGGATCTCCCACTTATTTTTTAAGTAACTGCCAAAAACAGTTTTAAATTTTCGTATTCGTAAAAACAGTAAGAACTAGGTATGAATAATTCAGACAGCGAAAACGCTGAGATGTGTTTGCCACCAAAAATAACGGAAACCGCGAAAACGACGTGTAATTTACAGCCGAGGAAATCGCAGAAACAGTACACACGGCATAAAATCGTTGTGGCTAGTGAACCGATATACGTTCATCTAAAGCAAAATTTTTATAATACTGATTCAGACCAAAAATTGTTAACTTCCTATGAAATAGTAGTAGAGAAAGTATAGTCTCCTACTCGTGTAGAATAGCTATTATTCACTCGGATGATTCTGTCACTCGCCTTCGGCTCGTGACAGAATTTTCATCCTCGTGAATAATAGCTGTCATTCTACACTCGTTGAAGAATATACTATTACATAAATTATAATTAAAAAAAAATCTGCGACGGCCGGGAGTCGAACTCGGATCAACTGCTTGGAAGGCAGCGACGATTACCACTACACTATCTTAACGCTGATGCATTTTTGTTGTACGAAGAAAATAGAATGTTCACGGACCTTACAGGAACAATAATCCTGTCGATTTTTGTAATTTACAAGTAAGTATCATCATTTGCGTCCTATATACAGGGTGAAATACTTATTTAATATAAACACTGTATCAACATAACCTTCATACTCAAATAATTCACAACTGGTGACGTTTGCTCCTGCTTTTTAGTTGTCGGTACAGTTGGTTGCATACACAATAGGCGAATTTGACGAGTTTCTTTTAAAAGTGTACATAGGCAATGTATACTAAAAAGAAAAATTCCCTGTATAATAGTATGCAGGTATAATGTGTTTTGAGTGTACTACTGCAAATTCCCAGTTCATGCTTGGGATGTACTCCTAATATTAAAAATTGACAACATAAAAGTGTTGGTAATTAGAACCTGGAATGTCGAAATTCTTCTCCACACGTCGTACTTGTATTGATAACAAGTAGCAAAACCTTTCAAATTGTAGCAACAATTTGTAGAAATATGCCGAAAAACGGTCAGAGGTGTAACTTCGTTGTTTCTTATACGAATAGACGAATATAGAACTTATTCTGATACAAACTTAATGCAGAATACAGTCACAAAACCGTTCCAGCACTCAGTACAACACACAAAACGGTGCCAAACCGACGCATGCGCACAAAACCGATCCAAACAGTTTTGGTACTGTTTCAGGGCGATACAAATATTATATGTTGGAACAAACCTATAATAACAAGAGAGTCCAGGCCGCAAGATCGATATTCTTTGAACGTATGGACTGGTCTTTCAGCCAATGCGGTTTTCTGGGTCAATTTTTCATCGATGGACATTTGGAAGATATGCCAGACGAATTGCCATTAGTAACACCTCAAATTCATAAGTGGTATTAGCAAGATCAAGCTGGTGCTCACAACGCCCGAATTTTTCGAGACTATTTAGAGACACGTTTTCCAAATTCATGGCTTGGCATGTTTGGTCCTGTTCGCTGGCTTCCATGATGGTCATGCTTAACGCCTATAGATTATTTTCAGTGAAATAATGTAAAAGATGTGTATGTAACCCCAATGAAAAATATCTTCGCCTTAAAATCGAAAATGCCTGGACGAAGTTAATTTAAGACCTAATCTCTGCATCATAAACATCGGCGTGCACAACAATTTGAACAATTTAAATAATTATCTGGTGTTTTTGAACTTGTTGTCTCGTTATCATTCGATCAATAAAATGTTTGCCGTATTTGACGAGTTTAAATGACAGTTAGCAGCACAATTTGTTCCTGTAATAATTATGTCAATTGTTTTTCAAAAGATTCGCGTTTTATAAATTTTTTATACAAATTTTTAAATTTCAACAAGATTTTTGGAAGTAAAAGTAAAATGATGGTTACCAATTTGAAAAACTAATTTTTTTTATTTATCTAATAGCGTAGGCCTTCGACAAGGTCTGGCATAAAGGTCTCTTATTCAAATTAAAACGGATCCTCCCGCACCCTTTTTACAGCATTATCAGATTCTACCTGGAGGAACGATACTTCCAAGTTAAGTTTGGAGATGCTCTTTCCGACCTTTATCCAATCAAATCCGGCGTGCCTCAAGGTAGAGTGCTGGGGCCAGTTTTATATATGTACCTTGTAAACAGCCGATGTTTCCACTAGTCCCAACACAACCATTGGAACATATGCCGACGATACGGCAATCCTCGCCACACACCATGTTCCCAATCTGGCCACCCAATCTCTACGGCAGACCCTTAACATTGTCTTTGAATGGTTTACAAAATGGCGATTCAAATTAAATAGTCAAAAGTCGGCGCAAATCACCTTCACCAAGCGTAGAGGCCTCGTCCCTAGGGTTTTCAATAAATAATCAAGCCGTACCGCAAACGGATTGTGTGAAGTATTTAGGACTGCACCTCGACAAAACCTTAACTTGGCCAACCCACATTTGGACGAAGAGGAAACAGCTCAACCTAAAGTTCAAGTCTTATTACTAGTTACTAGGTCGTAAATCCAAGCTGTCACTCTCCAATAAACTCTGGTCTATAAATCCATTCTAAAGCCTATCTGGAATTATGGAATCCAGCTCTGCATCACACTCTAACATTGAGGTATTGGAACGGTTTCAATCAAAGACTCTTCGTACCACCTGTGATGCCCTCTACTATATGCCAAACAAAGAAATCCGAGAAGACCTTAATATCAAATCAGTTAAAGAAGTAGTGCATTGTAGTTCTAAGTATCTTCAGCGATTGGAACTGCATCCCAATCCCCTCGCGCTGTCTCTGCTTGATAACAGTTACCAAGTGCCTAGACTTAAGCGCTTCAAGCCTTTGGATCTTGCTTACCGCTTTTGAGTTGTACCTATTTGTTCTATATACATATGTAAGAAAATTTATTAGGAGGAATACCACTGGTCGTTTGCTCCTCATGTATATTTCACTGTAATTCACTTCTTATTTAAATCTGATTTGCTTATCCCCGATTGTTGTAACAATACTTAAAAGCTCCTTTAAATTTAAAAATGTATTATGAAACTGGCCCTTATTGTTATAACTAACAGACTGCAAATATAAGTTATTAAAGAAAAAAAAATCTAATGGCGTGTGAATCCAACATGGCAACCATAATAAATAAAAAAGTTAACTATCGTTCCTCGGAAGTTTTTGAAACTAAGAAAGATCGTTTAATATCAGTTTATAGTATACTTTAAACCATTTAATTTGGTGTTTTATTTATTAAAATCAGATAAGAAATAACTAAGTTACAGCTCTGGTCGTTTTTCATGCAGTCTTGTGTATATTGTTAGATGGAAATAGTCAATTTATACAATTGTAATAATTCCTTAATAATTACCTATTTCCCATAGGTAACCTTACCTTTTATCCTTATACTTTATGTATTATATCATTAAATAGATGTTGCAACAAAAATAATAGCAGCCTATTAACAAAGTCTTCAATGACAATATTTTACATTGTGATGGTACCTATTATTATTTTTCACAATTCGGTTACATAATATATTTTTATTCTTGTATAAATTAAACATATCCACTAGTATATTTTAAGCATTCTAATTTCTTTTGGTAGTTTTTAAAATATTATAATTGAAATAAAAATATAATACTACAAGATACTAAATTTGGAAATTTACCACAGGTCAATATTGCATGCCAGCAGAAGGGGTAAAACTAACTCCAAAAAACAATTTATTAACAACAGACGAAGTGATTCACCTCGCCAAACTGTTCGTCAAAGAAGGTGTTACAAAAATCAGACTAACTGGAGGAGAACCGACAGTCCGAAAAGATCTTGTCGATATCATTGGTAACAAACTACATTTTTATGTTATAGTTATCTATAATGCTATTTATTTTTAGCATCTTTAAAAGCAATTGATGGTCTGGAGG
>JABXWE010015945.1:0-16359 GCA_014611495.1 Limonius californicus | reverse complement strand
TTGGTATTAAATTCCATAATTTAACCTGAAACATAGTCTAAATAGATTAAAAATGTCGTAATTTATATCAATTAATGAAATAGTATGGTTAAAAAATGTTTTTATAAACCTGTTTTATGTAAGATGTGTTTCCGATACTTCGTACGTTACATCATTTTAGGAAATGTGGACTCCATGTGAGATTTTGCAGTGTTTGGCTATTTGAAATCCTTATGTGTGACCAAATACTTGTTGTGGTTGATGATGGGGGTCTTTTTGGACTGTACCAGAGCCCTAAAACTCAAAGATAGCAGTTAATTTAAGTTTATCGTTGATTTATATATAATTTTGTTACAATATGTTTTATATTAGCCAAATAAGTTTCATACTATCTATAGGAAGGTTTTTATTAGGTTTCTTTGTTGATTTATGTTGTTTATTTAATGATATTTGTGTTTGAATAGAAATTCTAAAGTTTATAGGTTAAGATTTAGAATGTGGTCATTTATTTTGAATATATTTGTTTAATGGGATGATAATGTGTTACAAAACATGTAGTATAATCTAAGGATTGTGTTTTGGTTAATTTTGTTGTATTTTGATGTTAATGTTGCAAATAGCAACAATTTTCTTTTATGTGTAAAGTTTTGTCATTTCAAATATGGCAAGTGGGGTATCAAAATTTGTTAAAAAATTCAGGGATTTTAATTATGAAATTAGTTTTTCGATAGGTTTATTTATAAGCTTAATATTAATTGTTTTAATTTTAATTATAAAATGTTCTAGAACATTTACTTGCTTTTGTTTCAAATTCGGTCCTTGTTTTTTTAGACGTCGCTAAGAAACGATGTGATTTTGTTAGTTTCTGTAGAGGTTTCTGGCAAGAAAACTTGAAATAAGTTCCATTTTGGTCATCGAACTGAATGCACGCAATTTCAATGAGTGCACAATTTAATTTTGTATAAAAAGTTATGATAGGTTATGTAACTTTGTTGACAAAAGTTTGAAAAGTTTGTGAATATAAAGTGTTATCAGAATTTGTGTTTTAATTGAACGATAGTGCTTAATGACAAAAGAATTTACCAAATCACAATTTAATTGAAGTGTGCTTCTTTGTGGAATTTACAGAGAGAGAAAAATAAATAAAAAATTGAAATTTTTATTCACTTATAAAATATAATAATCCAGCAGTGTAATAAGAATAAAAGAACTTACCTTATCAAATTGGAACACTTAACTGAACAATTATAGTAATCCAGTGGTTTTGTTTCGCAAACTTGGAATTTTGCGTACTGGAAGCTGTCATCGTTAATTTCTAGTTCCGGCTGATACAACGAGACGTGCAAGTGGTATAAATATGCAGGTGTTGCAGAAATTACAACGAGTGGTGTCTAGATCATGGCCAGAGTGACGCAATAAGAAAAAGATAAGTTTAAATTTAAGTTTACATTTAAAAGATTATGAACAATTTTCATATTATAATTATTTATCTAACCGGTGGAGCCACGATGAAATTCCCTGAGATAATGAGTTTATTTAGATGCTATGATAGTAATTTATGTTATTTAATTTGAGACAGAACACTCAAATTTGGCGCCCAACTCAAAATTAATTTTGTAATAATTTATTTATTTATTTAATTATTACATACATAACAATATATATTGTTGTGATATTCTATACGACTAAAGCTTTTGACATCGTTATTTCATTTGAGCTACAAAAGCAACTTATATTGATTAATTAATTATAATAATTAATTATGATGAAAAGCTTATACTAAGCGTAGTATACCTTATGTGTGCAATATGTGAGGATATACAGGTTAATGATGCAAACTTGCAAAAATCTATGTCTTCCGATCTTGTACGTTGTTAATTGCATAGCATATCTCAACTGGAAAATGTTGTAGATTGATTATAGTAAACAAATATCCATGTTTGTTATATGGAGCAAGTGTTAAATTGCCTTCATCATTCACACAAAAAAATAAATACACCACACACCAGGCAGGTTAAGCACGGTTACGCACCAACACGCACCAACCCGCAGAGTCGGGCCCTGTTGTGCATTGCACAAACTAGCTTAGCATTGCCTCACACCAAAGCGATGGGCTTACAAGTCCTGTGAAAGCTCCATAATAAAAAACTATCCAGGGTAACAGCAATCCTTAAAGAGGAAATACTTAAAAAAAAGAGGTAAGACAATTATTGTATATCTAATAAAATGTTTACATAATCCCGAACCTCTTCAAAAAGCATTAAAAGATTTAACATCTTCAACAGAAATGTATAAAGTGGAAAAAATATTTGCAGTAGACTCTTTAGAGTGTTAGTGTTAATGATTCTTTGGATTAAACTGAAAAAGTTTCAAAACTCTAAATTTTCGAACTATTTCCAAGAAATAGTTAAAATTAGCACTAAAGTCAAACAACAATAGATTTCAAACAGAGCCGATCTCTACTTAAAATAAAAGTAGTTTTTCTGTAGCTAATAATGTGTTACAAACGCTAGAGGTTGTTTTTAAAAAATATTTCACATTGAGGGAATAATAAATTGTGCAACTTTCTATCAGTCTGGTGATAGGCACGAACAGATTATTATAAAAATAATTTTAAAATATTTTCCAGTTTTTCCAGATATTTAGAGAAATTCTCGAGAAATGAAAACTGGCTAGAAATAAAAATCCCTAGTTGTTATAGAAAGTTAATTACATAGATCAACAATTTATGGTATACTAATGAATACATCTGATTATTACTGGTCTTACCATAAACTGTATATTTTTTATAAATTTTCTTTGTAAGCATTGTAATGTTGAAACGTTTAATCACATATATGTCATCTGCATACGCGGAACCCTGAGGGAGCACTCACTGTTCGAATAGATTAAAACTGCCAGCCTGAAATTAGCCCTTTACTGGGTTGAACAGTATAAACAGTACCTAAAAGAAGCTTTTATACAAGGAAATCAAATTAAATTTGTTTAATGTATTCTATGTCGGTCTCCTCTATGAAACTCGGGATTATATTTTCATTAAATACAACGATTACGAGTATATACTCGCACACATTAATTAGCATTGAAAAGAAGTTATGAAACTTTCGGTAATTCAGCTTCCACCGCTTGAACGTTTCATTACAGTAAAAATTTGAAATGTGAAACTCCCTTCACGAGCCGCCTACGACTTTAAATACTGAAGGCTGAGGTATCATCAACGTTCTCGAAAGTTTCGATTACACTGATGCCAACAGATATGAAAGAGAAATGAAAGAAATAAGATCTTTATAACATCAAGAAGAAGGCGGATAAAATGGGTTTTAAAGTACCTCTGTGGTTGACAACTGACGTGATAGAATTAAAAACACGTGTTTAATATTATATTTCAAGTGATATAGGCGGTGGGTTTTATTTTTTCGGTATAGTTTTAGTGCCACCATGTTAGATATTTTAAATTGCATCCGCTGTTTTAAAAGCTGCGTATTATATTCAAAGAATTCACTTAAATTGCAAGTTCTATATTTGCCTTATTAAAATTTATAGTAGAAAGCAATATTTGCATTTTAGCAACGATCTTTAACTCCTGTAAAATAATAATTACTAAAAATTAATTTACCCTATTTTAATGATTTGACCCGTTTTCTATTATAAAAATTGTGTCAAATGATTGACCAACATTAAATTCTTACAATTTGTTGCGTAATAAATACGTATTGGCCCTACATTTTCAATCTATTGGCAACAAAGGTGTGTCAGTATTTAAGAACAACCGTTTTCAAACATAAAGTAAACTTATGTGGCGATATCTATACATATACTATATGACGAATAGAATAAGCTTAGTTAGTTAAAAAAGGAAACCTACAAATACTTAAAATAGCACAATAGTTCTCCAAAACCTAAGCTTTTTGTATTTATTCTAATATACATAAATCATTGCTTCCTTTTATTACAAAAATTGATATGAATATTCTACCGGGAGCAATTTCGACAATAGCTATATTTCTTCTGAATTAAATTGTAGGTAATTTGGTTGGGTAAAAGCACTTTACTTTCCTAAAACGAGCTCGTCAATTTTTATATTATATTTTATTACAATACACGTGTAGGTCCATCCCATAAGTATGGAAGTTATTCAACACCTTTAAACTACTCAGTTTACAATGCGTTGTCGTCTATCGATAGGAGCGACCCCATCCAAAGTGTTATAGCAGAGGGAAGCGGAGCGCTATACGAAATGGAATTTGAAATTTTTGAGGCCCCAGAGTGGTGTAAAAATACACTTCTAAGAGGGTAAAAACGTCGTTTTCTTTTTATTGCATTACTGAAAATATACTGAAGGTGACAAGTGCTGCAATGAAGTTACGTGTTATGGAATTTTATATCCATTTTTATATCCGCGAAAGTGGGATTAAAATTTCTTGATGGTGACAGCGTAATTTAAATATATCAAGTTTTATACGAAGAATTTCCTTTAATGCTGCTGCCTTTAAAACACCGACCCGCTAACTAACTTCTCGTTATAAAATATTCCTTATTTATTTTTAAGGAACGAAGAGAGCATTAGAAAAACTTAATTTACTATAGTCTATGTTTTCTTACTTCTGATGCCATTTACTTCCTTGGATAGTAATGTAATGGCTTTTGGTAATGGACGGTAATTCTTATTCAAGTCCCAAAATTAAGTGCTTTTGTAAATTCGAACAACTTCTTAGACTTAATTGGATTATAATAGACAATTAACGTAGAAGTACGTATTGCTTAGTAACTCACCAACAGAGCTGGGTAAGTATTCGAATACTTAGTAGTTTGAATACTACTTAAAATACTTTTATACGAAAAGTATTTGGTATCTCGAATACTGGGCATAAAAAGTAATTGGTATTCGAATTGATCTTATTATTCTCGGTATTCGCTATTCGACCGTCATAAACGGTATTCGCGAATACTTCGGATACTCGCGAATACTTGAACTACTTTCAGGTAGTATCCGCGAACACTTTATTATTTGTCGAATACTTTCCCGCAAGTTTGAAACTGATTTTTTGATATTCCACTGGAAATAAGTATAGATAATATTAATATGTTTGTTACCGTCTGAATCAAAATTAAAGTTTTATTTTGTAGTTAAAGTTACTACCCAACCAAACCATAAGTTTAGTCTTCACGCAAATGCCATTTCAAATGCAAGTATTCGAGGTATTCGTAACTTTGAAGATACTGAGTACTCAGTAACTTGAATACTATTAATACGAAGTATTCGGATGCTGTAAGTATTTCGAATACTTTTTAAACAAAGTATTCAAAAAAGTATTCGGATACTATTTTTAGTATTCGTACCCAGCTCTGCTCACCAACATTATTTTTTATTTGGATTTTCGCTAAGGGTCTAATTTTGATTTATGTAAAAACACCATTTCTACCCACTGGGCAATATGTTCCATTCCTATTTATTTGCTTAAATAGTCTAATAGTATGTAAGAAGCAAAAAACATACATTGCTAGTATGCTGGCGCGAAAAAGTCCTAAAATCGATCAAGTATAAGCTCAAAGCTTGTGAGTTATATGTTTACAGTATTTACTGCTTGGGGAAAGACAGGTGGGATTTGAAAGAATCCACGTAAAGGCCACTTGACGCTTTGTTTGAGATTGGATTACGATTTTCCTCGATCCTTAATTCTCCAAATGACGAGCTTTTCCTTCCGGGCAGGCGAGTAACGATGTGACAGTTTTGTCAACGTGAAGCTTTTGAAACGAATTCTGTGTGGTACAGTGGCAATACAACTTATGAACCCTTTGCACATTTAAGAATTTAATCGTTTATTATCATGATCATTAGCGTGCTTTGAGCTTTAAGCCTACGATATAGGATTAGAAGAACCAAATGCATGCAGTGCAATTAAATTAAAAGTTATGTGTGAGCTTGTTTAGTTATAGATGAAATGATCACATAACACACAGCATGTTTAATGGATTACTTATAACTTTGCAATATCAGGAATATAAATGTAGTGATTATTTACTACAAGTTAATCGCCGTGAAATTGGCGTAGAAATATTTATGATTTTCACTTAGCTTTTAAAAAGATTTTTCGAATGTAGAGGCACGCAGCAGAGTTGGGTTGCCAAAAAACACGACTTTTAATTATTTGGTCAAGGCAGTGGTCAAAGAAAGGTTTAGGCGGTTAAAATCAAAATTATATTGGGGCATTTTTAAATCTCGTGTTATAACAAAACTTATAACCAATTAGTAATAAGATTCATGAACGCAAGCAAATGATGGAAGATCTAGGATTCCCAAAAACCGTGTGGAAATTTGTAGTTTTAAGAAAAAAATGCATTTCGTTTCTCCGGATCGAAAACTAGGTTCTAAAGCTAAAATTAGAATTATAATTAAATACTATAAAATTGAAGTGGAAACGACGTTTCCTGCTGTCGAAATTGTGACTGATAAACGAAAATTAATTTTTACAGTTTGGTCTTATGAAAAAGAGATGATGACTAAGCTTCGACAGTTGCTTTTGAATTCAGAAGACTTTCTATCCAATATTTAATTATAGGGCAGTTATTGTGGGAACCTCGCTGGGGCAATGCGAACAAGCGCTGTCAGTGGAGGTCACCGCGAAAAGCGGCTCAATCGGCCGCGGGGTCAAACCCCGGCTGAGGCGACAGCATTTCACTTACTTAAGTTTAGGGTGCATATTGCATGAATGGCTAGTATGTAAGGGACGTCCGCATCCACCAGAAATAATGCGAAAGCGGTTCCCGGGGGGGGGAGGGGGTGAATGTTTAAAATGAAAGGCAGTTATTGTGTTATTATTTTTGTTCTTTCATATTTGTTCAAGTCTATGTAGGTATAAATATGTTAGTTTGTGCAAAATAGAATATGATATTATTTCACTCGGTTGTGTCATACTACAATCTTAGAGGTTTGGTAATTTAATGCCTTATCTAGCACAATAAAAAGAAAACCAATTTAAGTAACGCGAAACATATTTGCTGTCTATTCGAACTAATATCTATTTACCTCAATACACAACGTTCTAAAAGATGAAAACAGACGGCAGAGGCGTTTGAAGAAACTGCTTTCAATCTTGTAGTTATTTCTTTTTTTGTCTTCTACGTTCTGAGACCGAACTGCGTTCACTTTAGGAACGAGCAAAAGTCTTTCGGTAGCTAGTCAGCTGAATAGGGTGGGTGACTGATCTGGACAAACTCATATTTCATGAAAAACGACTTCACAATCAGTGCAGAATAAGCAGATGTATTGTCGCGCAATATGAGCCAAATACCTTCTTTCGAAATTGCGGTCAAATTAGAGAGATGCGCTGCAATAATCTGTTATAGATCACCCCCTTCTTATCGAAAAAGCATGATTTTGATTCTGGCTTTTGGCATTCGAAACTTTTTAGATGTTGTTGATTATTTTCCAAACCATGGCATGCTTCCCCGTTTCATTTTAGGATCATACTGAAAAAACCCATGACTCATCACCAGTGACAATGCTGTTAAGAAAATTTGCATTGTTGTGACAAGTGCGCGGGACGAATTTTGCACAGATCTTTCTCTTTCCCAAATGTTCATGCAAAATGGTTGAATTGTCTTCTTATTGAGGTACAACTCTTTTGCCATCATTCTTTCGCCTATTTCTGATACAATTTCACGGACTCTTGCGACCGAATCTGCATTTTGAGAGAACGACGGACTCTTGGTTCTAGCGACACCTTGAACATCTTCACGTCCATTTTTGAAAAATCAAGTATTTTAATAAACGAGTGATTGACTTATTTACAAATAAAATAGAACGTAGAATGGATATTATCTTTTTCTTCTTCTTCTTCGAGTGTTTTATCTCTTACGAGCTGTAACCATCTTCTCTCCTATGCCTGTATTGCTCGTTTAGAATGCCACAGACATAGAGGACCTGCAAGTTAACGTCGGCTCCGAACCACGGGAAGTGTAAACAGTTCTACTCCAGAGAAAATTTACTAGGCAGAATATTTCGCTGGTTTGCCATTGAACCTAGGACCTTCAGCGTAGAAGTCTAAGGCGCTAACCTCTAGCCCACGGCCGCCCATGGATATTATATATCGTGCAGTTTAATGAATCTATATATCTGTATATAATCTATATAATCTAGGAGAAAGCAAAGCTATCTTGGTAAATAATGGTTTTACTGAAAAAGTAAACATTGTTAAATCTTGCGCAACTGTTACATATTTTTTCTTCAATTAAAAATTTTCATACAATAGTACAACATTCCTTTGTCAATTGGAGAAAGCAGATAACAGATATGGCAGAAGTTAATTTAAACACCTAGGGTGTGTGTGGTTTTCGTGTTTGGATAGATGGAGATTTAAAGGTTACTCAAGTGCCGTCGAAATTCGAAAGTGAAAAACAGTATGCTATTGGGAGCCGCCTGTTAGCCACTCTGCATCATGTACATTACTCAGAGAATGGGCAAGAACCGTGGTATTACCACTGCAAAATCTTACGAGCCGCCGCTGGATAACACATCATTAACAACATCAATACAGTACATTTACGCATTGATGTCAAGGAAGTAAGGCAAGAAAATAGTAGTAATTGCTAAGTCTGGAACATTAATAAATTATAACCTAGAAAATCTTTTGAATAATAAATGTAAGAAGGTCTAATACAGGGGTTTCGCTTAATCGGGATAAATTGAGCCTACAACATGTTGGCCCAATTAAGCGACTGACCCAAATAACCAAGTTCCACAAAAAATTAGAGAATTAGTATTTTTTTTATACTATTATATATTCTCGAACGAAAATATAAATTATCGAAAAATAATATGCACACGAAAAATAATTTCTAATAATAATAATAAAATGTATAATAAAGTAATATCTATAACAAAAAATATAAATTCTGGAAAAAATATTATATAAATTCCAAAACATAACAGTTAACTCAGTAAGTTAGCGATGACTTGTGTTAAGTATCTGCATTTAAATTTTATCCAGCAAAGCAATTTCACTTGAAACTGTTAAGTCATTTCTTCGGATCTTAGCGGGTTATACGAGGGCTGTTCTCTTTCCGCTGAGCCTATCTAGCAGGCTGTGATATTTTGAAACAAATTTTGCTTGGCATTCTAAAGTAGTTGTTTGCAAGTTTAATTATAGTGAAAGTTGTCAAATGTACTTGAAGGTTTTTAAAATTCATAATTTTAAAGTAATCCTTTGCTTCCAATCCAATGCTTTGAGGAAATCAATCGAGAGTTTGGTGACAATTCGTATTCCTTCGCTACCGTAAAGCGGTGGTGCAATGAATTTCCACGTGATTGACTTTCCTTAAATGACAACTTTCGAGCTCCTAAGCCAAAAACGCCAGTTACTGAAAAGAATATTAGTATTGTAAGAAACATGATTGAAGAGGACCGGCATGTTACTGCCGGGAGTATTCATACAACTTTAAAGATTGGTGTGAAAGCAACTGACACCATTTTACACAAACATTTGATGGTACGTAAGCTTTGTGCCCGTTGGTTTCTTCACAATTTGATTCCAGTTCAAAAAGAAAACTGTGTGGCTTGGTGTAGATTTACACTGGATCGTTTTGACAATGGATCGTCTCATTTGGTGTACAACATCATTATAGGTGATGAAACGTGGGTATACTGCTATGATCCCGAAAGAAAAACAGTCGGAAGATTAGGTTTGAGAAAGAATAGGCTCTAAAAAAAGTTGTCTGTGAAAAAAGCCGAAACAAAAAGATGGTCGCCTTTTTTTTGGAATTACTGGATATATTTCTACTGTAACACTGGAAGATCGTGGTACTGTTAATGCTGAATGCTACACTACAGTTTGTTTGCCTCAAAAACGTCCAAGAGGAAGGATTATCTTGCATTAACATAATGCTCGGGCGCACACTGCTGCTCAAACGACTGAGTATTTGAATGCCCAAAACATTGAAATAATGGGTCATTCGCCGTATAGTCCAGACCTAGCACTTAATGATTTTTTTTTATTTCCGCGGTTAAAGAATAAGTTACGGGGTTTACGGTTTACATCGGCCGAAGAAGCGGTTGACGCATTTAAAAATGAAATAAATAACCTAACGCGGGAAGATTGGAGAAAATGTTTTAAAGATTGGTTTTCACGGATGCAAAAATGCATTGACTGTGGAAGGGAATACTTTGAAAAATTGTAAATAAATGTATTTTGTCAATAAATTGTGTATAACTTTACTAGGCTCAGCAGAAAGAGAACAGCTTTCGTAAATTATTAAATAAATTTGAACAAAGCTAGTCTACACATACGTCGCATACGCGCGGCGGTGTAGCTGTTACCGAATGTAGGTTAACTCCACCATGTCTAACAATGGCTACGTGTGAATCCCCAGCAATTAGCATGTCATCCCCGGCCCCGCGCCTATAGCAAACGTATGTGTTGTCTTACGAACAAGATTTTAAAAAATACATTGTGCTCTTATCCACTGAATTTCGTAAAGATCGCACATTAAACTATCTACACAGTTTTTCTTGAAATTATAAAATTTAGCAATTGTATTACTGCTTTGCATGGTTAAGCACCAACACGGTACCACGCAGAGTCGGGCCCTGTTGTGCATTGCACAAAAGGGATGGGCCTCTAAGGCCTGTAAAAGCTTCATAATAATAATTGCGGCTTTGATCTGAAAATTAAACGAAATAGTATCCCAAACAAGCGATGTAAATTGCTGTTATTTCTTACAAATTCGGAACATTAATCTATTAATAGTCCATAAAATTTAATTTATACCATGCAAAGGCGTTTATTGAAATATGAATTTGTTCGATTTCAGCTTTAACAGTTTTTTTAATAATTGACGTCGTTTGCGGCGCTTCATTCACAAAAAGCGATAAATATGAAATCTGTGGGGTAAAGGTAAAATGACACGTGTCAAAAACCAGCATGCGAAAGCGTGACAGCCGGAAAATACGCAGTCAAAGTAAAATATAGGAGAAAATCTTCAAAGCAACCTCGTCAACGCCACTTGCACGTGCAGATCCAGTCAAGTTGTTGAAAACTTGCTTATTTACCACCTTTCAGGTTTTTACATCGTGCCGGGCTTTTGCATGTGATGCAAAATTGAACTACCTCGCTCTCACTTCCTTTTTATGAACGCTATAAAGACCTAGTATGGGAAATATTTGCCTTTAGATATGTTGCTGCATGCATGTTGACGACATTTTAATTTTCTCTAACGCTCGGGTAAAATAAAAGGACAGGTTAGGCTTTAATCGCTAGAACGTGGAAAAATATGCGCTTTTATATCATTCTGTTTGCATATAGGGCTTTGCTTTTTTAAAAGTATTGTTATTAGGTCGTTAATTATTCATTTTTGGAAATTGTATTGTGCATATATTTCCATGTCTTAAAAATGTAGTGCATATGAATACATACGTAAATAATGTGAAGCATATGTAAATGTATGCAAGCAATAATTTAAACTTTTTACCAAAATCGAATCAAAAATTTGAATTTTTCTGATTTTATTTTTTTTTGTGAAATTTATGCAGAACTTGTAATAGCTGAATTTTATTATGTTAGTCTTTAAAAAATATTTTAGGTAGTAGTTATAAATGTAAAAGTACAGAGCACGGTATATAATCCTTTATATTCTTATTTAACACTAATCTTGTCCTAAACCTTATAGGATATAGTTGTAATTAATCTTAAAGTAATTGTGTTGCTAGTACTTTTACGTATTTGTTTATAGCTAAATCAAAAAGGACTATAATCAACTAGAAACTGATGATAAAATTATTTTTTCGAAAACTGTCATCAAAAGTTGACATTTTCGTTGAATTTTCAATTGTCAAAGTGAGTCTTTTTTGTTTACTGGATGTAAAAGTCTTTTACAATCTAGAACAAAAAAGACTTTTACGTTCAGCAATTTTTGATTAAAGAAGAGGTCACAATTTAGGGGAATCTTTATTATTTATCTTGAGCAATATTTTAATGTAAATTTGTAATAGTACAATTATTCAAAGTGATACCGCTTGAAGACAAAATCGGAACCAAACGTTAGAAAATTAGAGATTATGACGTTTGTTTGATGGTTGCTATGGGTTGCTATCATAATTAGTTGTTCAGAGCGGTCAGAGCATACCAGATTTAACACCAAGATGATTGTAGAGATTGATCTCGATTATAAATGTCAGAAGTTTTCTTTGAGTTTCCACTAATTTGGAGCCGCAGTTTTCGAAAAAACGTTGTGTGATACTCGATTGCGAAATTCTTTTGCATTCTCGAATGATTTTTTGCTCGCTGGCGCTCGCAAAAAAAACTTTCATTCTCGAATGCAAAAGTATCATTTCGCAACCTAGAATCAAAAATAACTATTTGCGTGCATGTTTAAATTATTATAAAACCCAAATGACGTCATTCGCGTTTCGTAAGGAAAGCCTTATAAACGCAAAGTATAAAAAATAAATTATAGTATCATTCGACTTGTTCAGATACATCAAATCTTTGACAGTCTTTTTTGTCCCACAATCAAAATAATACTAACAGCTAATTCTACATAGTAAAAAAATTGAAAATTGTATTTAATATCGTTTTTTAGCTTTTATTGTTCTACATAAAATAATTATATTAAAATTAAACAAATTAAAATCGAGCAAACTGTGAGAAAAGTTATTACACTGAAGACAAAAGCCCTTTCTTTCTCACAAAAAATATTTTGTACTCTTGTCAATGTTTTAAGACTTTCCACCAGGAAGAAGTTCTTACACTATATTTACATACCTATTATAAGCAAGCTACAGCTTCTTCATCTCATATGTTTACACTTAAAAAGTGATACAAAAGTCGAATTATTAGTCTTCCCAGAAATTCAATGCGGCATTTCGCACTTACAAATTAGTTTGTCAACCGTTATCGGTTGCAGTAATTAGGGCGCTAATTTGTTTAGTTTAAATCAATTTCTATGCATATATTGCATATTTCCTTGAGTGCATATTTGTATTAATTGCATATTTGAGCATATTCATGCAATTTTGATAATTTTTTTGTCTCAACGTTTAAAAGAAATTAGTAGAATAAATTGTACTATCTAGGAATAAGGATTAAAGTAATTGTATTTAGCATTCCCGCGTACCTACTGCTTGCAATAACACGAAGTTCCGGCTCAAAATCAGATACCTACCTGTCTGCGAATTTAGATAATCTTTCTAAAAATTACAATGATGCAGGTCATAAATAAACAAACAAATAATTGCTGTGTGACTAAGTACACCTACTTAGTTTCATTTCTACTTTAGAGTAAACCAGTGGCAGAACATCATTGATATCACCGTCAAAAGCAGTGGTTTCCTTTGTCAAGTTTTTAAGGTGAATTTGTTGTTCTGCGTGAAGATCCCGAAAAATATCAGTCTAGTTTCGTTGTAGATCAAACTGTACCGGGAAATTACCTTGTCTGAAAACAAAGTGTTTTGTAAAGCCTGCAGTAAAATCGTAAACAGTTTTGTCGTTTCTGTTTTATTCAGCATGTAAGTACAATATCTACAATACTGGTATTTACCAGACACTTTTTAGTTGCTTCAGATTGCATGTGACAAGAAATTCCAAATTATTCAACATGTGAACACTGCTAAGGACAAAGGTCAAAAATCAGAAGGAAGCCAGAAACTCCAAATCCCACTATTTGAATCGTTTGCAACTATTTCCAAAAAATAACCAGAAGGAAGAATTTAATTGTAATTTGTGCAATTCGTTAATTGGCGCGAACATACCACTAACAACATTTAAAAATTCTTGTTCTAATTTTTTTTTAATTCACAAATAGACAGGACGAGAGTCCTCTTCGGAAAAATTATATGTTTTAAATTGTGACAAACTTTGCAAATGTTATTTAATTGGATCTAGAGAACTTGATAAAACCAATAACGTAACAACATCTAGATTTGTAAGTGAAGGCCTAACAAAATTGTTTATGCCAGAAGCTGTTCCTACTGAAAATGTTAATGGTCAAATCAGGGCTGAATGTAAAAATATTCTATCCAAATTGAATTCAGATACCTTGTTTGGCCCAAGGTATTAATAGAGTTGCGGAGGAAATTAGAGACCAGTTTCCCACTGTAAACGATTTAATTAATAAGGTGAAAAAAGTTTCTAAATCCACCGCGACGGGTGCAGTTATATTATAAAGAAAAATTAGCAAATATCCAGTACCTCCTAAACCGTTAATTACCAGATGCTCTTTTTTATACAGATCATTTAGAACAAATCAAAAACTTAATCTTAGATTTTGGAGATTCTTCAGCTGCAATTATAGATTTAAAATCTGTATTGAATACCCCTTAACTTTCACAGCAGCTAGCCAATTATAGCTACGTTAGTACAACGATTACCAAACTAGAATCCCAATCGATGCCTTTAATAGACCCTGTAAACATGTTAAACATGTTA
Source organism: Limonius californicus (assembly GCA_014611495.1). Classification (NCBI taxonomy): domain Eukaryota; kingdom Metazoa; phylum Arthropoda; class Insecta; order Coleoptera; family Elateridae; genus Limonius; species Limonius californicus. The sequence goes on along the minus strand of JABXWE010015945.1, from coordinate 1,960 downwards.
AACATGTTAACATCGGTAAAAACTGCTAAAAGCAATGTTGGTAAAGTTGTAACTCAAAAGTTAAATGATGTTTTGAAAAAAAATGAAGGATTTCAAAACCTTACCCAAGTAAGTGAAATCCTGTTAGGAAACTTTCATGATGGCGACATCAATTTATATCCTAAATTATTTTAAATTTAAAGTATGTCCCCATTACATCAGCTGACGTTGGAAGGCGTTTTTCGATATATAAATATTTATTATTGTATAGAAGATGATCGTTTCTCGTGAACAATTTAGAAAAACACTTTGTAATTAATTGCTGTAATAAAATAAAATACCCGAAAGAAAAAGAAGTGTATTTGTTAAAATAAAAGTAAAAATAGTTTCACTTACATGGAATTACCTATAACTAGGGTGTTAATTAGTGTATAGCTGAACAGCAATATGTCAGTATATTAATTTTTTTTTTTCGATTATCAAGCAATAATTGTAAATAAAGAAATTTTGGTTTTACAGAAGCTTCTAATTCATAATATTAAAATAAATATATGTAAACTACAAACGTTAGGTATTACCAGTGCACATATATGCTCACGTCTTAATAGTTTATCGTGCATATATATTGTTATAATCTAAGCGATCGATCGGGATAGTTAAGGAGAAAATTAAAATATCAAACAAATTAAATTAAATTTTAAATTATTATCCCTCTGCAACTTGCAATCGTATTTAATTTATTGAAGATTTATAACTTTGCTACAGATTTTAAATTTGGGCGCCAGGTGACAAATTATTAAACTTGCCTCCAAAAAGAAATTAAATAAAATATACCACGGTATAGCTCGAGCATGATAACTACTTCGTCACAGTTAGTCGGTTCTATAGCGTCCTGGAAAAATACTAGCAAATGGGCAAATACGAAATATAACCTTAATAATCAGCTAAATCCAAGCAGGTTAAACTCGTGAGCTGCACTTCGCTAAAACCTATAAGTGTCGTTTTATAACTCGAGTACAAAATTATACAGGTAGAAAAATAATCTGGTGGTGTCTTCCACAAGAATCCGAAGGTCAGCTGAATCTCTAAATAGGTAAGTTTATCGAATTACCTTTTAGTTGCTATCTTTGTTGCTGATGTAATCTACGCTGATGAGGTGTCGACCCTATACCATATTCAGGAACCGTTGCAGCGGCGTCCCACAGTCCAATCTTGATAAGTTAACCAAACCATATTTTCGTAAAATAAACACGCTTCAAACTTTTACGTATGTATTTATTAATCACAACAGAACAATTAAATTTTAAATTTTAGGACAAATATAAAAATGCGTGTATTAACACGTAAAAAACTTCAACAGCTTTTTTATACATTCTATGTAAACAATACAGCCTAGCAACCAACAAAATTTTATAGCAACGATGCTAAATTTGAGTTTAAAAATACCAAATGATACATGGATCCAAAAAATAATTACAATTTTAATTTTGACAGTTAAATTAATTAATTTATAAATGTTTATAATTTTACAGCGCCACTTTCCAAACTGCCCCCGACCACATAGACACTTAATATACGTTCTAAAATGGCTTCTAAAACATGTTGTGTTCTACACAAAATTCAAAATACACTTTTCCAAAAACTTCTCCAATCTTGCTACATATTCTTACGAAGTCCAAAAATATTAGAGCTGAGCTATTAATTGAGTTCTAGGTAATCTATGTCATGTTCCTGTGCATGTATCGTAACATATAATCTTCTTAATAATAACATTTTAACAAAAATCCTTTTTGTTCTAGGTTTTCATCATAAACGAGTTTTTGCAGAGTTTTCAACCCAAACAAGAAGTTAACTGCATTAAGGTCTGCCCTTAATTATGAATCAAAAAGTACCATCCTTTGAAAATAAATAAATTGACATCGAACAAATCAGCTAGTTAGAATCCATCACAATATATATATATATATATATATATATATAT
>JABXWE010015944.1:0-55084 GCA_014611495.1 Limonius californicus | reverse complement strand
GTGTATTCTGTCACCTCTAATTTTTAATCTGTACTCGGAAGAGGTATTCAGTCAAGCACTTATCGATTCAAACGAAGGAATAATCGTTAATGGAAAAAACATCAACAACATCAGGTACGCTGATGATACACTCATACTAACTAGCAGTGAAGAAGATCTACAGAACCTAATGACAAAAATAAACAGCACATGGGAAGATTTTGTCTTAAAGATTAACATAAATAATACAAAGTATATGGTTATAAGTAAGCGAACCAACATTACAAACAATGGTATCACCATCAGTGGTGCAGGGCTTGTGAAGACCAATAAACTCTTTTATCTTGGAAGTATTATCAGTGACCAATGGGACCCATCGGTCGAAATAAAGGTCCGAATAGAAAAAGCCAGGGCATCCTTTATCAAGTTGAAAAATGTATTATGCAGCCGCGATCTACCACTGAAACTAAGAATGAGAATGGTTCGCTGTTATTTCTTACCAGTATTGCTTTATGGAACGGAGGCATGGACACTCACGGAAGCTACTTTAAAAAAAAATAAACGCTTTCGATATGTGGGTATATCGGCGATTGTTGAGAATCACCTGGGTGGAGAGAGTCACTAACAACAGAGTCCTCGATATAATGAACAAAGAACTAGAAATAGTAAAAACAGTTAAGAGAAGGAAGCTTGAATATTTTTGCCACGTTATGCGACATCCTGAAAAATATGAACTGTTGCATTTAATTATAGAAGGAAAAATCGAAGGTAAACGTGGACCGGGTGCAAGAAGAACTTCCTGGTTGAAGAACTTACGGAAATGGTACGGAAAAACTACAATACAGCTGTTCCGAGCAGCGACCAACAAGGCTATTATTCTCAACATGGTAGCCAACATGATGTTAACCAACGACCCTTAAACGGCCATGGTACCCGAAGAAGAAGAAAGTACTTGGAATAATGATGTACATAACTTTCTGCTTGACGGATGACAGGATATTAAATTAGATCGCGATGTACACCGCTGAAATTGTCAGTCATATATTATATGGTATCAAAATTGCGTTTGTTTGGTTGTCAGAAATTCTTGGTATGTGAAAACAACTGTATATCCTTATTGGTTATATTATAATAATTTATATCACAAGAAAAATGTTAAAGATATTACCTTTCCATTGATTACTGCCTGAACTGTCAATACATTGGCACTTCGATGACACTCCAAGACTTCTCCGGGGAGCCAGTGCCCCACACCGGGATCGAACCATATTAAATCACCAGTAATCCACTCCATCTTTCAGACTTCTTGTACGTCCCACCACTAAGAAGTCATTTTCTGAAAAATAAAAAAGTTAGTTTTAATTTTTTTTTAATATAAGGGCGATTATATGCGGTATACAACTGCAAGAAATACTGATATTTTAAACAGCAGTAGCTTATTAACTGTTTCTTGTCTTAGTACTCTGTTCATCAATCATCATTCACAGCCTTTTCGTTCCACTGATGGGCATCGGCCTCTTCTCTGCCACGTGTTTCTCCTCAGCGCTAAGATAGAAACACAGGGGACCTACAATTTAACACTGGATCCGAACGACAGAAAATCCAGAGAAGGTTTTTAGCATTAAGATCCCGCGGTTGCAAGTCGGATTGGGAAATTGTGTGTGTTGGGTTGCAGACTAGATTTTTATAAATTTTGGGTTTCGAACCCAAGCCAGAATCGAAGTTTTACTCAGCAAGCGAACGCTTTACCAACTGAGTTACTACCACAACAATTACTTTGTAATTCATGTTAATTACAGCGCACGCCGCTTAATATAATCACGTCGGGGCTTGCGGATTTTTGTTAACCATAACCGATTGATAATAATAAACGGGGGAACCATCTTTTCGTTACTACAAAGTGTTTTTTCTTTTCCTTTTTTGTTGCTTCGGTAGTTCTACCACTTTCTGAGGCATCAACGGCCATCTACACGTGCATCATGTCAACGAATATTAACAAAACAGAGTTTTAATGCAGATTCCACTTGATTGACGTTCCTAGAGTGATTTCTTTTCATGTTCAAAATTAATTTCTTCTATTTCATCAGGTTTATAAAATTTTACAGAAAATTGGTAGCAAAGTGCTTAATTGTGCTGCTGCATTCCGCTGGCTTATTTTCGGTAACATATCATCTGTTCTAAACTGTTAATTTTTTATTTTATGCTAAGATCATGTCTCTTCTGTACGTCAGCCATGGCAACGGATTATAATAGAACTTAGCTGCTGCCAACCAGCCTGGAGGCTGTTAACTTCCAACGTACAAACAAAATAAATGATACAAACAAGATTACTGCTCGAGAACAAAAAGTCCTAAGAAAACATTGATAACATAAACCGAAGTCATGATTACTGTAAACGATGTTTTTTTTATGTAGCGTTATACGTCCAGCACGTTCTTCGCGACAGTGATAGCAAAATCCGAATTATAACATTATCCGAGATTTCAATATGCCGTGTGTACTGTATTAAGTAAAAACAATATTATTATTAATTTCAAACAATTTTATTAGCTTTTCGAAGGAAGAAGCTAATTAAAGCTGCTGAAATTTGAATAATATTGTATTTATTTATTCCCAAGTATATTATTTTACGAAATTCAGAGGAAGTAGAACGAGCTCCGATTGATGATGTTTAATGCCATATTGCAGAGAAAAATTTATTTGGAAATTGTTGTCCCATTAGCGTCAATAGTAGTTGTAAAAAAATATAAATTTATTATTAGTTTTTCTTAAACAAATCTTTCAGGTGTCAATTTCGACTCATCTCATGGAGATACTTTCTTTAATGGCATCGTTACTTTCACAGATAGACGCAATGGTAACTTATAGAACGTTGAAAATATATAATTTGGGATTGGCTTTGAATTAATAGCTACAGTTGTAAATTTGGCTTCTGCTCTCTACGCATTGCCAGATGTTGCTGGAATATATTTAAAATTGCTAAGTAAAAGTAATACAATTTTCATTTGTTCGTTAATACTATCCCTTAACACGATTAATGTTTTAATTAAGAATCACAAGAAAATAGTATCTTTAATGAAGTTTTGATTCAGTCGGTGCTTTTATTTATAGAATATTAGCAATTCTGTGTATTCTCTCGGAAATAAAGTAGTATTTTCTAAGTTCGTAATGGTTTTTTCGGCTATTGCAAATCTGAAATAGGAATTAAATTCTAAAACACAAAAAACAGTAGTTCTGGAAGAAATTTCCTTAAAAACCAAGCTGTTTTTTGTTTATCTAAAATTCGGTGTTTAGAAATCATATAATATTTTATAGATGTAAATACTTTGTCAAGATTTTAAGTCGGAAGACTCCGTTAATAGTTTTGATTCCAGAAAAGTTCATAAACTAAAGGAGTATTGAAAGTGTGGTAGTAAAGGTTTATGAGGCACACAAATATATGGCCGAAATCAGCAAAACCCCAGTTTCAGATGTCCTCAAGTACATCCAAAGGATTGGATGGTGGTGCCCAAATTGGGGAGCAGCTTGGAAGGCAGAACACGCCCTTTGTCACTGCCCAGCTCTCGCAATAATCAGAGAATCCATGCTGGGAGACTTTTGGCCTGATATGGCCGAAAACAGCAACACCCCATTTGCGGATGTCCTTCAGTACAACCAAAGGATTGAATGGCTTGGATGATGTCCAAATTGGAGAGCCACTAGGGAGGCAGCACAAGAAGCCCACCTATGTGGCCTAAGTGCACGTAAGGTAACTCACTCTCCGAAATCTTACAATGACGATGACAATGGTAATGACGAGGCACACAAATACTGTAACAAATGGAAACCTCATCCCAAAAACATTAAGTGTCGTAACGAGAGCAATCTGTAGCGAAAGAGCTAAACTGTATATATATATATATATATATATATAAAATTCGAACTGTTTCTTACTTTTCAAAAAATGCCTTAAGTAAGCATTTTTTATTCCGGATTTATTTCACAAGTTTATTGTCTCAATTAATCCTTAATAAATTTCTAATATCATCCAAATAGGACAAATATTATGTAAGAACTGATATTTCCGTTAAAGCCTTAAAGTTATAAAACCCAAAAGTTCTGAAAAGTCGTTGAAAAGTTGAAACATATGTTAAAAAAGGCATAGTATGGTTTATTTGTTATAAAACGAGGGACAATCTCTATAATTTGTCCTTAATCTAGAAGGAATTGATTAAGGCCTTTGAAACACTGACACGTGATTGAATAATGTATTTGAAGAATACATGGTAAATTTGATTAGCATAGTAAAATATTGCCATATTTGGAATCGTAACAAAAACAATTTTTATTAATGTATACAAAATTTAACATCAACCTGTAATTAAATATATAGAAATAATACCCATGGGTATGGGTTAACTTTGTGCTTCTTCGTGCGACACTAATAGAAGGTGGTGGCGTGAATTTAAATGTGGCAGAATCTTACGATGTTGTGTTCGAACTTCTAGCAAACCGACATTCGCACATGTAGCTGTTATGTTTACCAATTATTATCAAATATTGAATAAACTCTTGCATGGTATGAGTTTTTTTATGGGTGAAGAAGTTGATAATACTACAAATCAGTGGTTTAATACACAAGAAGAAGAAAATGATATTGACGAAATTTCAAAGCTGGAATTGTAAAGTAACAAATTAGAATCGTTATAAAATATAAATGCTACACTATTAGAAAGAGTATTCATCCTAAGCATGAACTCCTTATATTTTAAACACCCTCCTATAAATATACTTCCTATAAAATTTTCGTTATGTGGAAAAGCTGAAAGTGGTGCTTAAACCCACGTAACTTTTTAGGAGATCAAAAGATATGTGTAGACGTTTCACAGATTGCGTAAATTATATATTATGCCTTCGCCTCATATGGAATTGAAATTTATTATACTTATTGACTACTAAATAAATATTAGGTATATGAAGTTACTATATATTATTAACTTCAAGGAAGGCATAGTTGCAAATATTTATATTAACTTTTCAAATGAAGTTCGAATGGTACCGTTAACAGTGGATCGCGATCTTGATTATACAAACTTAAGTTTTTTCTATTGCTATGCGAAAACTTGTCATTAAGAACCACCTAATTTGCATAAATCGGATAATTAATACGCAACCATTCGATATGTAAAAAAACAAACAAGGAAAAAAATAATAACTTGTTTTCGTGATTTGATTGCCCAAAACAGCGTTAAGCAGATTACACAGTTTTTATATAACAGTTTATTTATTTACAAAGAATTGATAATTACAGTTCCTAACAAAACCAAGAAAGTTTGTGATGCGTCATAATGTTAGCAGTGAGTCTTTTTTATAATTTCTAAGGCCATCAAATCACTACATCATTGCACTTTTTGAAATATATTAAAATTGTGAGGTTATGGAAAGTATATAGGGTGCAACAAAAAAAACGTGGTTGCTTTTGGAAGAACTTAAAAATATTAAAATTTAAGTTGAAATGTTTCATTTAAACAAGACAGATCTTGAAAAATTATTATATTCGTGCAATATTTTTATGTTGACGAATGCGTTGTTGCCGCATTCCGGACGTAGTTTTTTACAGCGATATGGCGTTTACTGGCAGACATTAATATGAGAGCACCTGAACAAATAATATCTACAAAACTTTACTTAATCAATTGGATTACAACCGAATATGACAAATTAACGAATTTTAAAAAATCTTAATGATAAGTGGTTTAACACTCTAAAATTCTTCCCTTGGCTACGCCACTGTTCTTTCAGGTACATTAAGCATATTATTAAAATTAACTATGTTGACTTCTAAATTATATGCTTTATCAGCGATTTATTTAGTTACCATATCTAGTTGATGTCAACACGCGGCCCTTAAAAATACTAAACAATAGTAAATATCAGCAAATATTATAGGCTGCTATAATTCTGTTGAGGTCATTCATTGTAAAACTATTCGCATACTACAACTAAAGTGACTCGAAATAAGCTGACTACCTCTTTCTCTTCGGTCAAATCAACCTTTGTTTATTATACATGGAGAGAAAAATATGCTCACCTTATTACAAAGTACCATCCGTTAAGAACAAATCCATACCGTTTCAATCTCAAGATATTTGTCCTTAAGATCAGAACAATGTGAGAATATACAACTTTATTTCGTGGTATTGTCTTTTACATTGACTCCAGTTCGCTTTCCAGTGTTCAGGTAGACTGCCTTAAATTGTATTGTATATATTGTATAGTGCAACGCTGACATGAACAGTAAGATTGAATATTCCGCCCAGTTTGAACAACGGGCTGTGATTCGTTTTATCAATGCAAAAAGCGAAAACTTCCTGGTGTAGGAATTTCAGAGAAGGACGAACAAACGTGCACAGTTATGAACGAAGTGGGACACCTTCTGTTGTCAATGACGACCTTGTGGAAAAAGCGTACAATGATATTATATTTTTCTTAAATGCCACGTACGGTACTGTATGAAACTGTCACGTACAGGCCCCAGTACCACAAACTTTGTTCGAGGTGTGTGCTAAAGATGCAGGCGGATGTTCATAAAAACTACTCTCTGCACTGACTTTCCTGCATTGCTATGAAAGTGATGGCGATGAGTACTTGAATCACATTGTGACTGGCGACGGGACTTGGATTTCGTACACACGTGTTGAAATCAAGCAACAACCAATGCAGTGGAATCATGCGACTTCCGCCAAAACTAAAACGTTCAAACAAACATTCGAGAAGCAAAAACTTGTAGCTTCTGCTTTTAAGGACAGGGAGGGCGTATTGTTAGTTGATGTCCTGAAACGTGGTACGACAGTTAATGCCGACGTGTATGGTGGAAAGGGCAATCCAAAACAAAACGCGAGAATTGCTGACCAATAGAGTCGTGCTTTTGCACGATAACGTCCAACCGCACGCGGCGGCTCGCGCTGTGCTACTCTTTGATCAATTCATTTGGGAAATTTTTAAATATCTCTCGTACACTCCCGACCTAGCACCGAGTGACTATCAGATTCTCCTCCATCTGAATTATTTTATAAGAAACCTGCCAGTGGTTGCTCGACGACAACTGTACAAAATTGGGTTTGGTCACAAGCGACAACCTTGTGTAAACACATACCACAATATGATAAGTGTGTAAATTGGACTGGTGACTATGTAGTTGTAGATGAATAGTTCAGTAGTGTATCTACGATTTAAGTATAATCAATTGTTATCCACTTTACCTTTTCAGGCCGATCCGCAGTTAATTTTCGAATAAATCTCGTATGTGTTAGGCAACGGTTTTTGCCTGCTGTGAGTACTACTTAAATGTGCGCTCAACAAATAAATATTTGGTAAAATGTATAACTTATCACGGCTCTATAACAGCTGGAAAGTATGATAAACGTTTGAAGGAAAGACGTTGTAAAGTAAGTTGGAAAGTACTTAGCCTACCATAAAATCCGCCACAATATTTCAAAACAAAATTTTATTTATTCAACATAATCTCCTTTAAGACTTATACATTTAGCAGAACGTTCATAAAGTAATTCTAGGCCATTTAAAAAAAATCTTTGTCTTGGTCTGCAAACCACTCCTCAACGACACAAATTGCTTCGTCATTTGTTGAAAATCTTTTACCTTTCAAATGTTTTTTGAGTTTTGGGGACAAATAATAGTCTGGCGGTGCTAAATCCGGAGAATGGGCGGGTGGTCAACCAATTCAAAACTAATTTCATCAATTTTTTGCAGTGCAATCAACGAATTGTGAGCAGGAGCGTTGTCTTGCAAAAAAGCAAACCTCTGGCATGTTTTCCGCGGCGTTTTTCCATAATTTTCTCACGTAATTTAGTTAGCAACTCAGAATAATATGCTCCCGTGATAGTTCTACCTCGTCCAAATAATCTATCAGAATGATCTCATCTTTGTTCCAGAAAACTGAAGCAAAAATATTGCCAGCGATGTTTGAACACGGAATTTTTGGGTCGTGGAGAACCAACATGCTTCCACTGTTTTATTACTCTTTAGTTTCTGGGTCATAATGATGGAAGCACGTTTCATCCATAGTAACAAGCCGATCCAAAATGTTTGAAGAATTTTCTGCAAAACGGCGGTAGATTTCCTTTGACGTTGTCAATCGAACGCGCTTCTGATCAACGTTCAAGCATCTTGGAATACATTTGACCGAAAGCTTTCTCATACCCAAGCTGTGATGAATGATGTGACACACACGTTAATAGGAAATGTGCAATGTTTCTGCAATATTCTTAATCCCAATACGTCGATTTTCTAAAATCATATCATAGACAGAATCAATGTTTTCCGGAGCGATCCCAGAACTTGGTCTTCCACCTTTCACATTTGGTCTTCCTCTTTTATATTCCGCAACCCGGAGTTTTTAATAGTGGCGTCTGAAGGACACTGATCACCTAAGGTTTCTATCTATTCTTTTTCTCAGACATGCTTTCAAAAATTCACAGTTTGATCACCGTTCAACTTATGAATGTCAAACTTTGACAACTTCTTTATAAAACATCATAGTTGTATCCATAGCAACCATATTCATTTTTCTTTACTAGAAACTTTCCAGGCTAACTAGATATCAATACCCCCTCGCACATACATATATGGTTTATATCCGATGAGGTGTTATATGTGTTTACCCGAGTAGTTGCGTATTATCTACTTGGTATTATATATGGTTTATATCCCATGAAGTGTCATATGTGTTTACCCGAATGGTTGCATATTATCTACTTGGTATTTGGTATTTTAAATGGTAGCGTAGAGTAGTGAATATGGGTAGCTATACAAATAGATAGTGTGTGTGGCATGACTAATCTTTCCCCTAGCAATCATTCGGGAGGTAGTTAATCGGCAGAGGTTGCATCGTAAATGTGCCTACGTCGAACCACTACTATTATTATTATTATTATTATTATTATGAATGCAACATTAACGTCTGGATGGCATCGACTGATTTTTACGCGAGGGTGTGGACACTAATTATATTCCCCCCCCCCCCCGTGGCTCCTGTGAATATCAGAGACACTGGCTATGGACTTGGTCCGTAGTCTGGATCCCTCTGGAGGATTGGTGCACCAGAAGATATGCATGATTGTCGGAATTACTGTACGATTACGAATGACTGCGGCCACAGCGGCTAACCGGCAGATAAGTATCCGTATCCTGTTCGAGTTCCAATACAGGGGCAGGGGCTGGAGGACTCCGGTGAATACAACTGCCCAATATTTATTGACAGATCAGTAAGTCTGGGTTTTATTATCTGTTGCATGTCACCTGCCCGGTCGCCGCCAGTGAGTTCTAATCGAATCCGCTGTTTGTTTACCCAGCAACTGCATAAATGAAATGCAGAAGAGCTGCGACCGTATTTATATTAATAATTAATTCAATAGTTTTTATTCCCCCCCCCTCCCCCCGACAGGTTATATATTAATATTCCCAAATTTATTAATTTTTAAATGGGATAAATAAATACATATTTTAATTCTTGCCAGATAATCGAGTAATATTCTTCCCCAATCCTTTCAGATACACCCTGTAGATAAGAACAAGTTGACATGCAAAATTATTATCCCATTGCATGTATTTTAGCAGATGTTCATACAACTTCTGATTAAAGAAAATATCTAAATTGTCCTTGTATTGAATTAGAAATTGCAATAACAATTAATTTGTAACCTATACCTTCAACAAAATATTAATTTAAATAATCTACGATTATGCAAGGGGATTTATTTCTAGAGAGGCCTGCTGAAGGTTTGGCTAAAATATATTGTTAAAAATAATCCTTATAGCAAATTTTTCGCAAGATGTAAGTGAGACTACAATTTTGCATACTGAGTATCACGTTCCAGCGAGCTTATTCCATCAAACTTGGTGAAAATGCCTAATCTAAAAAGTACTTACGGCAATCTATTGTTAGATTTCGGAACAATTACTTTCTAATAACACGTTACGCGTTTCTCGTATGAACGGTTCAAGGTTGTTATTGCAATACTTCCTACACTCTATCGACATTCCAAACATATTGTAAATTATCTTCTTATTATCATCGTGACAAATAACTGTGTAGTTATTTAGTTTTACGAAAACGGGTCTACAACTAATTAAAATTTTGGGCACGTATTCATTAAATTTGATTTTTATTCGCAAACAATAATCTATGAGTAAGATATCTTTAAAAACACAGTTATAGGCAAATTACTGAGACAACGCGCGCGTCTTGAAATTCCATGACGTCAGATTCTTATTATGTTTACATTATATAAGGTTTATATTTGAGAGTATGCAATCACACAAACGTGTGCTAATGTCGTTGCAATAAATTTGCGTTTTAGAAAGAAATTGTTTCATCATTAAAGTATATTAATAATTCATAGTAATCATTCATTATTAACAATATATAATGTTAAAGTAGACAAGGATCAATTACTTTAATAGCAAATATTAAAGAGTTATATCGATGTATATCCGTCATAGGTATATACATATTAAAATGGTAAAGCCAATCCGAAAGAAGAAAAAACTGTAAACTTACGATAGTTTTTGTTTTCTTTTACAAAAACTATAAAATATTAAATAATAAAAATTACAACTGTAACATTACATTACGGGGCCTTTAAAATAAACATACTTGTATTTGGTAATTTAATAATAATAAACACAGTGTTATATTTTTTCAAAGTTGACAGTAACAAGTACCTGGAAAACGTTACTGATGACGCACACGCACGCTCTCAGTAATTTGCCTATAGAATGTAAACTCTAATAATGGAATTTACAGTGTGAACTCTACACAAAACTTTTTATGTTGATTTATATACATTTTTAAGGGCCCTGTATATTTTACTCAACTTGATAGTATTATTTGAAACAATCTGTTTACGTTATTTGCGGGAAAAACTTCCCAGATATGTTTTTGGCGGGACCGCGGTGGTCGAGTGCAAGAACGCATTGGCCACTCGAGGTCACACTAAATGCAGTTGTCCGTTGGGGCGATCGAATCCCGACTGGGGCAACCGCATTTGGTTAGTTAAGTTTAGGGTGCATGTTGCATGAATGTTTAGCATGTAAGGGATGCCCGCACCCCCCTGAAGTAATGCGAAAGCGGTTCCGGGGGGGGGGAACGGTAGTATGAATGTGTAAAAAAAAAAGATATGTTTTTGGAATGATTAAATACGTTTTCACTATATTAAAAATGTCATATTAATGTTTTACATCATTCATGATTCTCACTGGAAAAGATTGAGATGCTTCCCAAATAATAACAGTGAGGCTCTACACCCCATGAAGGGGTATGGCCTGCAAGGCGGAAGGTCAGAGTTCTCGTATGTTCGCTCTCACCCGGTTGTCGCGTACCAAATTAATGACACGTGGTGACGTGGTGAGCACCACACATTAGACATCCGCATTATTACCCCTTGTTCGTTTGAAGGTAGGTACCTAAATATTTAAAGCGAATGGGTAATCGAGTCGGGGGGTCTGAACTCTCGACCTTCCGCACTGGAGCCCAGTGATCCAATCACTGGACCACACTGGCGCTGCTTCACAAATAATAACTTCTAAAGCTTCCAATATTTTCCATACATACAGGGTTTCCACAAGTACGTATTTGCAAACTGAATATAAAATTACATTTTTAGGCTGTATGTCCAAAGATACTTCGATTAAGAATGTAGAATATTATTAAGTAAAAAGCGAAATTGTATGTAATTGCATGTCTTTTGGCAGTAACACAACTTTATACAGGGTGCCAATTTTAAAAAGGGATTAAAAAGGATTTGAAACCGTTTCTTGAACATGATGGAAGAATAATCATGACTCATAAGGTATTCTTCCCCATTCAACCTCATAGGCTCTAGCTACTCCAACAAAACTATTTGAACGGTAAAACCTACCTTGTGGTACCTCATTGGGAAGCTCTTACAAAACGCCATTCAATAGTAGCAAACACTTATAGCACACGTAGAATAACCTCCAAGACGTCGAGATTTGACCCCATTACACTTTCCTTAAAATATAATTAATTTAAAAATATTAGATAACATGATCCAAATGCTTTCTCTCAGATGATCCCTGAACGTATTGAAAGATTCGTGGTGGAATAACTGGACACTCTTGAACTATTCCTTGGCGCAGTTGTGTAATGGGTTGAAGCTAAGTTTTGCAGAAAATATGAAAAGAAGTCGCATGGAGTCAAATCTGGAGATCTTGGAGGTCATTCTGCTATTGTTAAATGTTTGCTACCGTCGAATAGCAATTTGTAAGATCTTTTTAATTTGATTTAACAAGGTGGGTGCCACTATTTGAAATTTTTTTGTTGGGGTTGGTAGAGCCCAAAAAGTCCAATGCGTCTTCAAGAAGGTAATTATTTGCTCGTTATATCCCGTAAATGTAATATCCAGGAAAATTAAGTACACTACTTCCAATGCAACGTTTAGAAGCCAAAACATGTTTTCACACCCAGAATTGTTCAAAATTATGGGATTTTAGCATGTTTTGTACTTTACATTGTAAATCCGTGAAATTAAGACTAAAAATATTAGTTACAAGTAAATATTTAGTCCCTACGAAATTTTAAGGGCACGGTGTCAACTGTTGTAATTCGCAAATAGCTCCCTAAATATAGGAATTATTGAATCGGCAGAAGAAAAATTTTAGCGGTTGGGTATGGGCACATAAAGACCGCCGCAACTTGTCACGATCATACTCTTTTTCATTCATTCATACTACCGCCCCTCCCCTCTAGGAACCGCTTTCGCATTACTTCAGGGGGTGCGGGCGTCCCTTACATTCTATCCACTCAAACATACACCCTAAACTTAACTAAGTCAAATACGGTCGTCGCCTCAGCCGGGGTTCGAGCACTCGGCCGATCAGATCGCATTAACTGTGACCTCGATTGATAGCGCGTATTCACACTGTCCCACCGAGGTCTCTTGTCACGATCATACTAGAAAATTTTCAAAACACTTGTCTCTTACTTAAATAGCAATCCTTAACGGGATTTCTTAGAAAACATTGCTTACAGATAAATCTGTTTTAGGGCACACAAGTTGAAAACTCTAAATATGTTTTAATTTTTGGTTTGTTCATGGTAACAATAATCGCTGTAAAACCGGAAACAATACAGTAAACAACGAAAATCCTAATATTGGAATCACGGTTATTATCATTCGGGTATTGTTAACACTTTCGTGAAAAACGAGTCGGACGTACATCACTACGTAGGAGAAACATCGTTTATAGTAATCATGACTTTGCTTTATTTATCAATTTTTCTTAGGATCATTTTCATCCACGAGCCATAACCTGTAACTAATACCCAATAACTTGTTTGCATCAATTTGTTGTTTGTATTTTTAAGCTCGAGTCATTCCGGACAACCCCCTCTTTCGTAAGTTAATAGCATGCAGGCTGGTTGGCAGCATCTAACGCAGTTCTATTCTAATCCTTTGCACTGGCTGATGTATAAAAGGGCGTCATCTTAGCTTAAGAGATAAGCACAATTACACACTTCGCAACCAGTTTTGAATAAAATTTAAAAAAACGTGTTGAAGTAGAAGACGCTGCACAGAAAGAAGACAATTTAAATCGCACTGGGAAAAACGCTCAAGTTGAATCTGAATCTGAAATATCTGCACGTGCATATGAGCCGTTGACGCGGTACAAACTGTAAGAACTTGCGACGAAACGAAAAAGGAAAAGAACAATTTGTAGCAACACACGTATAGTTTCATCGTTTATTCTTCTTCTTCTTCTTCTTCTTAGTGTTCTTTATTTCTTACGGGACGTAGTGAAGAGAAAATCGCTGCGTTTTGCTAGGTTTCGTTTATTATTATCAATCGGTTATTGTTATCAAAATCCCAAGTGACCACATTAAGCGGCGTGTACTGTATTTGCGTCGTAAACCCTCATTGTATACAGGATCGCCTTATTCCCAAGTTCGTCTTAAGCAGATTAAACTTTACATTAAAAATATATTTAAAAATAGTATTACATCCACAATTGGAATCTAGTATTGTTTATTACAAAGCTGCCGCCTTATCCAACGCAAAAGCACAGACAAAGGCACTGTTATATGGTACTAAAACTACACGCATTAAATTCATTAAATTTATTATATTTTTTTTGGTTTTTTGGTTAAGTTTACGTTCTTAGCCAAACTAGCTCGGTCATACAAAATCCTTATATATATAATTCCTAGAGTGTAGAGTTCCACATGGGATAGTATTTCAAGGTTTATGCCTGCTTTATCAGATTTAATCCAATTACAATTATAACTGTTATTGCTCGACCCGGTCCGGCTCATGCTTTACAAAAGATTCAATCTGTTACTCAAAATTCGAAGAAAAGATATATCTAAAACACATACACTCGAACTTCCATACAGAAAACCAAAGGATTTTTTCGATATAATGATTTTCTTGCGAGGATCTTGACCTTTAGACTCAATTACATGTAAAAATACCTCTATATTATGATGTAAAGCCTACATATTGTGATGTTTTTCTTTCAAACTTTTGGAATATTATTTAGATATACAGATAAAATTTTGTGTATTTGTGTTTCGAAGAAGCTTCTCTCTTCTTAGTCAAGAATAAATTTAAGTTTGTAAACGGATTATAAAATGTTCAGAAATTTCATAGAAGTTGTACCTTCGTGCAGCTAATGGACAAAATTCTTAAAATGCATTTCTTTTGTTTCCACATCTCTTAATAAGCAGTTCATTTACCATTGTATATGCATTTGTTAGTCACCATCCTGGTGTAGAACTAAGCGATTCTTTAAAAATGGAAAAACGAAAAGGTTTGGGTAACTATTGAAGACAAATTAAAGGTATTGGAAGACGTTGGTAAAGGTGTCAAACAAAAAGACGTGCCGCAAAATTTAGTATTGCTGCCAACAATCTGCCAATAATCGTAAAAAACAACGTAAAGGTATTAAAATATCACAACGAACTTTATTCGGGCAAATAAGGCTGCGTGTTATTCAGTTGCATAATAAAAATATCGCTTAAAATGTTGCAGACTATCAAATATATGAGATTAATGTCGTATTTAAATATGAATTCTTTGTAGTGAAGCTTCTATATAGTGATTTTTTTGCTACTTTCCAGCATCACTATATGGGAGTTCGGCTGTATATCAAAAATTAATGGTTGCTACTGTAAGTTTAGTTGCTGAATGTGATTAAGGGTAAGTTGAAATTATTAAATAATGGATATATTTAATATAGTTCACCTTATCTATTTATTAAATGTGAACCATCATAACCGTCGACTAAACCGGGAATAAACCAAACAAGAGCAAATATCAAGAAACAATGAAATCCACCCTAGAATTAATTAAAGTCATACCGTGTAAAACTGTTTGCTTTAACAACAATTATTTGGAGCAGTTCATTCATGAAAATTATGTTACGTTTATGGTTAAACAGTATTTTAACTCTTAAAGAGTGAATCGTATAATTATTTATTTTCTATTCAAGAAAATTATATAAAAATAGCATAACTATTTTCCTCAGCTGACTAGATGGCATGAGGGGGCTGAAGTAAAGGTTTCACTTCTTAGAAAGGAACGTCAACAGTAAACCGACTGCAGGGTCTGCTTTGAAAACATTTACCAATATAGAGTTTTGTTTGTTACTGCTATTCGTATTTTGTTTGTTATCTGCTAATATTATTTGTTGTTTGTTTTATGATCTGATACACTATCCCATTCAATTTCATACAGTCAAAGTTAAAATTGATGTTGATTAAATATAAAAACGATCAACCAATCCAATCTTGCTGCTGCTATTACTTTCGCATTATTTCGTAATATAATTTAGTGCAGCATATTCTCAATACGGAACAAATGATTTTATGCAGAACAGTAATGCAG
Organism: Limonius californicus; assembly: GCA_014611495.1. Taxonomy (NCBI): domain Eukaryota; kingdom Metazoa; phylum Arthropoda; class Insecta; order Coleoptera; family Elateridae; genus Limonius; species Limonius californicus. The sequence continues at coordinate 39,200 of JABXWE010015944.1, read as the reverse complement.
GGATTCTGGTTTCAAGTAAGCGAAGGAAGGACGCACTAGGCCATATTTCTGTCTCATGCCATCTCATCAGCAGAATACAATATTTACCCTTTAAAATACATTATTAACTTTCCAAAAACTAAACATTCGAAGCAAGTAAAGGTAGTTTGGAAGAACATACGAGGGTGTATCAAAATTTAAGTTGCACCCAGCGCTACCTACCGGAGTTTTATAGAAGCAACATGACGATTTAGAAGTGCTCTGACAGGCTTTGTTTTCTACTTGTGAGCATAGTTTCAAACACTTAAAATTCGTAATTTGAACGTAACGGTCATTCAAATTGGCGCGGCAGCTTGATTCGTACTCTAAATTAGAAGTTCGCGGAATCATGCGATTTTTGTGGGCTAAAAACTTAAATCCAACTGAAATCCATTGTGAAGTCTCAGCCGTCTATGGAAATGATGCAATGACGCGAGAGGCAATCAGTGTAAACAGTTCGAAGAAGGGCGTACGGATCTAACAGTTCAAGAAGGCAGAGGCAGAAAATTGACTTCCACGACTCCCGACCACATTTCGCGCATCGAAGAAGGTATTCGAATAGAAAGCAGGGTAAAAATTAAAGAAATTGTTGAACAGCTGAACATTTCATATGGCAGTGTGTACTCTATCATTTACGAGCAGTTGAATTTCGGAAAAGTGTGTGCAAGGTGGGTTCCGAGATTTAAGGGATACACACAAATATCAGCTGTTTGAGTCTTCTCTGTCTTTGATTCAGCGTTATTCGAAGGAGGGGCTGCATTTTTTATGCCGCATTGTCACTGGGGATGAGACGTGGGTGCACCATTTCACTCCAAAAAACAAAGCGGTTTCAATGGTTTGGAAACACCCGAGCTCACCTGCAGTAAAAAAGGTTAAAGTCTCGACGTCTGCCGGAAAGGTTATGGCGACGGTATTCTTCGACAGCGGAGGACCCCTATATACTGAGTACATGTCGAAAGGGACAACAATAAACTCTGAAACATACCGCCAGACATTAAAACATTTAAGAAAGGGGATTAAGGAGCGCAGACCTGAAAATCTGAGTGCAGGAGCCAGGTGTTGTATGACAACGCAACTCCACACAAGGCCGCCGTTACGCAGGAGCTTCTTCGGAAATTTAAGTGGGAAGTGTGGTAATACCCACCTTATAGCCCGGATTTAGCGTCCTGCGATTACCACTTGTTCCCTCGTATGAAGGAGCTCGGAGGAAAGCGTTTCGCGAACGACAACGAGGTGAAAAAATACGTAGGAAAATGACTTGGAAAAATTGGAGGAGAATTCTATCGTCTTGGTTTACAAAAATTAGTATCGCGTTCAGAAAAATATATAGAAAAATTAGGTGACTATGTAGAAAAATAGTTTAAGGATGTGTATTTCAGAAAATATACTTTTCATTTTTTATACCCTTACAGTACGTTTTTTATGGGGGTGTGCAACTTAAATTTTCATACATCCTCATATAAACATATAAACATGTCCAATTAAATATAGTTTAGTTATACGAGTGCCAAATAAAAATGAGCGAGCGATTCACTATTATTCGGAAAATAGGCAACACTAAATACACACCACAGTGTACTACGTTATGTAAATCTTTATTGCTGGTATTATGAACCAGAGTTCAACCGGGAGTTCAAATCCCCGACTCGATACCTGGCGGGCGGCCTGCCCAGTCGATTTAAATAATCGAGTAGCTGCGTTCGAAAGAACAAGGTGTCAAAGTGCGGTTGTCTAATGCGTGATAGCCACCACATCAGTACGTGTCATGAATTTGGTACATGACAACCGGGTATGAGAGCAAGGACACAAGAGGTCTAACCTCCGCCTTGCAGGGCAAACTCCTTCGTGGGGTAGAGCCTCACCGTTCATAGTAATCATACGAAGAACAGACGAAAAGGAACTTTGTTGGAAAAACTCCTAGCGTGGGTTGTAGTCCACGGGTTTAACTAGTTTTATATAAAAGCTTCTATCAGGTCCACACTATTACAGTTCTAGCTCTATGTATTTCTAGTTATAGATAAACTCTAAAAAAACCAGAAAACTGTGCCGGGTTGGGCCTATCCTCAGTGGGCCGCCCCGGCCCGTGCGTCAACATGCTGTTATCGAATGCGTGATAACAATCACATCAGCGCATGTCATGAATTTTACGTGACAACCGGGTATGAGAGCAAGGATACAAGAGCTCTGATCTCCGCCTTGCAGACCAAACTCCTTCATGGGGTAGAGCCTCACCATTCACAGTTATACGTGTGATTATACGAAGAACAGACTATCCTCGGTGGGCCGTCCAGGTCCATGTGTCAACATGCGGTTGTCGCATGCGTGATAACCACCACATCAGCAGGTGTCTTGAATTTTACGTGACAACCGGGTATGATACAAGCCTATTTAGCCTATCCTCGCCGGGTCGCCCCGGCCCATGTAAATCTCTAAACCATTATAAACCTAAAGTTTAAATTTCTTACCAGTGAGAAAACTTTCTATTTTTAAAGAGAAGCAGAAATCTAAAAAAATTATACAAACGATATTATAACGTTACTATCAGTGCTATGTTATATTCATCTGTAATTGCAATTTTCTAGCCAATCTAAGTAATTGTTGTAAATTAGCTGCGGCAAATTGAATAACAAACAATATTTTAAGACAGCTCGTTAAATTGAAGAATTTAACGTTCTTTTACTAGTTACGACGTTGTTAAAGAAATGTAGGGCGTAGACCTAAATAACCCGACTTTAAAGGCTGCAAGGCGGTAACCACTTTTTCTGCTTGAAGTGTTACTTCCTAAAAGAGCCGCTTAGTAAATGTTACTGAATAAATTCGTTTAGTCAGACGCAATAGCATCTTGTGTGTTCTAAAAATAATCATATCGGATCAAAAATAGGTACGTATTCGATGTTTCGTAAGAGAAGTAGTTTTAAATATTTGCTGATTTCGTGCAACAACAGAAATTGTAAAGGTACATCGAAAAATATGGTAGTTCCATTCATGGAGTACGTTCGCCCAGAACATTGAGATCAATGGTTCATTCAAATTCAGCTATACTCTCGCGTTTTGACCCAGAAACATCTTGCTAACAAGTGTGCATTTTACTGTGAATAGATTCACACATAAAAGTAGATTGCTAGTGGAACTGACCTTTTCGTGTTGCTATGTGCTACATCTTCATGTACACGTCGAATTAAGCAAATGTAGTATTGGCGCGTTATACGTTTTCAGTTTCACTACTTAATTACAACTTGCAAGATTAATAACTTTTTAATGGCCATATCCGAGTTAACATTGTTAAGTACGCCTTGAATCTGTCGAGGCTGTCGCAATCGACGGTTTACAACAGGAAACTATAATAAGCGACATTGCAAAATAACGAAGTACTACGTCGAAAATGTTTTATTGAGTTTTGTTGCTATAGCTTTGCTCTTCTTGGACTATGAATTAGAACCATGATATACGACTTGCTCAAAATGCAGGGCCATGTCTTAATATTTCAACACATTTCTGTTTGGATTGCAATGAACAAAAAACAAGTACCTTGACTATCAACCAACGAATTATTATTTAAAGAGATGGTAAAAGTAGAAAACTTATAAGTAATTCAATTTTTAAAAAGAAAGTAATTAATTAGACAAATTGGACCAGAATCTGACGTTTTCAACAACACGTTAACATAAAAAGTAATCTAGAGCAGGGGATGCCAAATTTTTTAAAGCACCATCCCCTTTTGGCCGCAGTTTTTCTCGCGATCCCCTATTGTAGTACTCAACTTCATTCAAAGTCAGCGGCTGAACGGCCTACTGACGTCATCTATTACCAAGCAGTGCAATTTATTTATTTGTTCTTCGCGTTCCGGTAAATTTCCACCCTATTTGGAAGCGTTCTATATGCCACTAGAATAATCTGAAAAATCAATTTTGCTTTATATAAGCGGGGGACCACGATGATATTAGTCATCATTACAAAATTGTGTACTTCATCTATACAGATGGTTCCAAAGTAAATAAGAACATAGGTTGTGCCTACATCTGAGATAAATATAGTCGCGATTTCAAGCTCTGCGAAAAAAATTCAATATTTACAGCTGAACTGATGTCAATAGATAAAGCAATTGAATTTATTCGACATTACAAACATAATAAATACATTATTTTGTCTGACTTTTTAAGTGCATTGCAATCATTATCAAATATCTTTAATGAAAACACCTATGTCAGACGATTAATAAGCCAATTAACGACACTAAAAGAAAATTCCGGAAATGTACTATTTCTATGGATTCCCTCACATATTGGTATCAAACAAAATGAAGCTGTAGACAAATTGGCAAAACAGGCCGCCACAAAACTTGAAACCGATGACAATACAGAAATGTCAGAAGACCTGACGAAATTTCAGAAATATAAGATAAAAGAAATACCAAAGCTTCAACTAAACCGAAGACATGAAGTTACAACGACAAAATTGCAAATTGGACACACACGCATATCCCGTGGACATCTTCTTCGGGGCCAGGAACCTGAAAAGCGTGATACGTGTAATGTTCCTATAAGCGTTAATCATCTTCTTTGTGAGTGCCTAAAATATAAAACAGAAAGACTAAAATACGATATCAAAGACCATTTAAACAGTGTACTAGATAATACAAAGGAATCACTACAAAATCTTATAAATTTTCTAACAGTAACTAAATTAATTAATAAAATATAGTGTATTAACTATTCTAAGTTAATCTAGATCAATGTAAATCTTTTGTTTATGTGTCAAGAACCGTAGTAGATACGGCACATTAATTATTTAATAATAAAAATTGTGTACTTTATTGTTGACTGTGTGTTGAGTGCAATACACCGATATGATTTCACCGTCATTTCTCAGACACCCCAGTTCGCACTTTGTCGAGAAGTGTTGTCAGAAGAAAATATGAAGCCATCAAATCTATTTCAACATTTAAATAGCAAACATCAAGACAAGAAAGAAGAGCATGTAGAATTCTTTGAAAGAACTCCCTCCACAAGGAGCAAGTCATTTTTACATCAGCAACCACTACTAATGAGAAAGCAGTACTATCAAGTTATCGAGTTGCATTTGGCATTCAGAAACTGGTAAGCAACATACAATAATTGCTGAAGATCCGATTTTACTACCAGCTGGTTGGTGATTGGCGAGAAAGAAATTAACAAGCTGAAAGCAATACTCCTCTCTAGTAATACCCAAAAAAGAATAAGTGAAGAATATACTAAGAAGTACACGTACTTCTCATTACGGATGGACGAACCCACGAATATTTCTAACTGTGTCCAATTGATAGCATTTATAAGATAAAATACTGGACATGGTAATACAAAAGATATTTTATTTTGTACTCCATTAGAGGGAAAATGTGCTTACCACTATCTTGCGAAGTACCAATAAGTACGTGACTGACTGGGCAAAGTGCGTTGCTATGTGCAGCGATGGTGCCAAAACGATGACTGGGACTTCGATCTGGTCTTATTGTCAAATTAAAAGAGATAATGCCAAATGCTACATGGTTACACTGTTTTCTACATCGAGAAGTTCTTACATCAAGATCTTTACCTTCTGAAACGGTTTGTGTTTTGAAAAATGTCATTAAAATGGCAAATTCCATCAAGAGGCACGCATTGCAGACTTTTATTTTTCGAAAAATTTGAGACATGAGTTTCCTATACTCAAATCTTCTTCATCACACGGAAGTAAGATGGCTTTCGAAGTGTAACGTATTGAAGAGTTTTCCTGTTAAAAGCGCAACTTTAGATGTACCTGCAAAGATGAGAAATCGGAATATGAGGACATATTTTTAATTCCCTTCGACTTCTTAGACTGACTTACGTTGGTGATATTTTCGAGCATCTAAACACTCTGAATAGCAGTTTGCAAGATCGCGATATTAACGTAATAACGGCTACGTACAAAATTAACAAATTTGTAAAAAAAGCCCGATTTCTAGTCGATTTCAATTTGAAAAAAGAAGTTTGATTCATTTCAGTGCGTTTAATAACTCATGGAATACTTAGTTAAGGATAATAACATGATAAACTGTGAGCACGTGTTTACAGATAGCTATAAAGTGTTTGGTGCCATTTCCTACATCATACTAGTGCGAATTAAGTTTCTCATTTATAACTGTAAAAGTAAAATATTGCCTCGAACTTGAAAATAATATTATAGTGTGTGTGTGTATATGTATAGAATATAGAGCCCGGATTTGAAAAACTAGTTTCTGAAAAACAGACACATACCTACATCGCATTAATGTTTTTACTTTGCAATTTCTTTTGATGCTTACAGTTATTTATGTTCAGGTTCTAGCATTTATTGAAAATTTTAATATTTTAAGTTTGTTTACTTTTGTTAAAGGCAGACATATATATATCTTGAAAAACCATTTTATTTTATTTTGGAAACCCTCTCGCGATCCCCCTATCCCTATATCGTGTCCCGGGGAGTCGCGACATATACTATAGGAACCATTGATCTAGAACAATGAACAAAACATGGAACGTAACATGCTACCAAAAATCTACTACCAATACAGAGGTAAAGCGGAAAGAATCATAGGACACCTGAGGTAAAGGTGGAAAAATCAATGAAGAAAATGAAAACACGGTTGGATAGTATTGAATTATAATCCAACACTTGACAGGAAAAGAAAATGAGGAAATTTAAAGAGTAACGTGTGTTAGATGGAAAAAAATTCAGATCTGCTATGGTTTACTACTTTAATTAAAGGTCTACTTGTTGTACAATGCGGTCGTAAAATGTCCTCCCCCGTTACTAACTTTTGAACAACTTTATATTTCTTCACAAAATTTTGGGTGCTTTAATGGGAGGCTGAATACTACTTTCAAGTACGTATTTAAGTTTTATAACTTTCAAAACGGCGGCTAGGCGCTATTTTGAACGCTTTTTTTAAATGGCAATGGGGTCGACTAACGCGAAAAGAGGGGACTATGGATGAGCCGCGACCAGGTGCACGGTGTACTGCATTAACAGAAAACAGTATGGCATGTGTGAAAGGCCTTATTACAGAGAATCGTCCAATTTTAGCTAGAGAAATTTCAGAAATTGTTGGTGCAAGTGTAGGATCTGTCCATAGTATTGTTCGTAATCTGGGTTACAGCAAAGTTTGTTCGCAATGGATTCCTCGTCTCTTGTCTAATGAACAAAAATGCTTGCGAATGGGCTTATCTCTGCAACACCTCACAGACTATAGGCAAAATGGTAATGCCTTTCTTCTGTCAATAGTTGCTGGTGGCGAAACTTGGTGCCATTACTACGAGCCATCCAGTAAGTTATCGTCGATGCAGTGGAAACATTCAAGCTCACCATAACCGAAGAAGTTTAAAGCACAACATTCTGAAGGCAAGGTAATGTTAACTAAATGTCAATCCAAATCTGTACCATGAAACTTTCAACAAGCCTCATCAAGCAATAAGACGGAAACGTCCAGGAAAACTTACGCGTGGGGTCATTTTGCTGCACGACAATGCTAGGCCTCATGTAGCTAATGTGGTAAAAGAAAATCTTCAACGAAAGAAATGGAGGGATTTAGAGCACCCACCCTACAGCCCGGATCTATCGCCTTGCGATTTCCTTATTTTTGGACCGATGAAAAGACGTTAAAAGGTCGGCATTTTGAGTCTGACGCAGAAGTACAGATAGCTGTGGAAGACTTCTTCAATCAGCAGCCACAAGAATTCTATGAGCAGGGTATACGTCGGTTAGTAAAACAATGGGATAGGTGCCTTAACTGTGACGGTATTTATTTATAATTAAATTCTTGAATAATTTTTTTTATATAGTAAAGATGGGTTTCAATTGAACACACCTCGTATTTAATAAGTTTTACTGTTGGAAAACTGTGCTCACCAACAGTTACAGGTAAGTTTAGCAGAATTCTTAAAGCTATGTATAAATTTGGAAACTCAACGTCAACAATGGTATTTATAGCGATTTGATATCAATACAGATTAAATAATTAAAATTTGTAATTTCATCTAATAATTTTAATGCATCATACATTCAATACCATACATACATACCGAAATTATCCTATGTTGCTATCGGGTGTGTATGGTTTCTTAATGCAAATGTAGAAATCTGTTTCTGCTACCTTAAATGTAATTAATATTAATTTTAAGGAACATGAGAGCAAACATTAGAATCAATATTTATTTCTTATAAGAAAGTTCAAATAAATACAAGGATCAAGATGCACGACCTGTTTAAATTACAGTTCCTAATTTATTTGGAAAATAATTCGTCAACCAAATATATTGCTAATTATACTTAGCTAAAAGCTCATCGACATACTGGCGGCCATCTGAATGAAATCGACATTTTTTTAAGAGAACATACCAAACAAAGCGTGGTGCGTGACCCACAGGTTCAACTAATGTTGTTGCCTTATTTTATGATCTTCAATTTCAGCACCTTTGTTAATACTTTACAATTAACTCATGTATGCATTTAACTATACAAAGAGAAAATCTTAATGACCTACAACAGTTAAGTACCTAATTAGGTTATCTTTAACAGGTAAAAGTCATACAAAAGATTGAGGTATTGAGAAACTACTCATTTTATACACACCCTCTACACGTCACGTGCGTAGTGCTACTGACAGAATGCACGTTTCCCACAAAAGGTTACCTACCAAATTTGATATTCTGTAACACTGATCTGTTTGCAATTGCATTTATGAAGAAAATATTTGATATATTTGGCTGCAAATATTTTATACCGAGCCGTTTAAAACAGCTTTCAAAAGAATACTTGTAAACAAAATACCATTAATGCCATTAATCTGTGTTGACCGATTTTGAGAACACATTGTATAGTAAATTAAAATTAGTGCAACTAAGTTCCCCTAATACCCAGTACCGTTTAAGCCCCTTATATCCTTCTTCGAAATTTAATCTTCTCGTCGAAAATCTGTAAGTATTGACGACGAAGGTTATAAGGTAAATTATCCAAAAAATTACAATTGCTATGTAATATAATGAAATGTATGTTCGTTTCATTGGTCATCAGATGGCCAAATTCTATTTGCCGAGGAAGAAGATGATATGGTACACATATAAATGTTAGGCAAACTGAAAAAAGAATATCAGAAATGGGGCTTAAATGCAAATTTTGGAAAAACAGAGTATATGTGTGGGAGAAAAGGCATATGATAACAAACTGGAGACGACCCGATCAAGGCATGCGCAAAATATAGATATTTAGGTTCGATCATCTCAAACGAGGGAAAGGTGGAAGAAGATGTACAAGAAAAAGTCATGAACGCAAAAAGAGCTGTAAGCGCACTACACCGAACTGTCTGGAATAATAGTCTTGCCAAATAAAGAAAGAGAGACTTATTTAAGGCTATAGCAAGAGCATAGCAACATATGGTGGAAAAATGTGGCCAACGAGCAAGCATATTCGCGATAGAATATGAATGGTGAAGGCTGACTTCATACGAAGATGTCCACAGTATACCCGAAGAGATGGAATACGAACAGAAACAATATCAAGAAAAATAGAAATTAAAGCATCAATTTACAAAAAATAGTAGAGACTAGAACGCTCATATGGTACGGACACGTTCATAGAACAGACGAAAACAAGTGGTCTAAAAAATACTACATTGGATACCACGAGGCAACAGAAAAAAGGAAAGTCAGCTGTCAAATAGAAACAATACATATACGAATCAATCTAAGAAAAGGGTTCAGAAGAAGACCACTGGGAAGATAGTAGATATTTACATCTGCGAACTACCAACCTCTGATGGAAGAAAGTCATAGAAGAAAAAGAATTATGTTCGTTTGGTATAAACAGCAAACAAACAATGAGTGGATTTGTTAGATGAGAGAATGAAAACTATTCGCAGAAGAAGAACACAAATAGTGTAAAAACAACATGTAAACATTTAGCAACATCGTGTCAAACTTTTACAAAACTTGATTAGTTGTCATATTTTACACAGTAGAGGGAGCTTAAGAAAACAATGTTACTAAATAATTATACCAATTATACGTCTCTTATCAATAAACTATTTTAATTAATTTTCAAACAACAAGTAATCAAGTAATCGACTTACGTCGCATTTTGTATTTACACAGGATGATTCACGGGATAATACTAGTCTACTGTTCGAAAAATAGGCAACCCAAAATACTTATCACAAGATACTTGCAATATCTACGTTTGTATTGGTGGTATTATAAATCAGAAATGCCAAAAATTCTTCTCTTGAATTTCCATCGTCCGGATTCGACGTTAAACTGTAGGCCCGCCGTGTTTCTACCTTAACGCTAAGGAGAAGCACGCGGCTGAGAAGAGCCCAATGCCAAGCAGTGAGACGGAAGCGGCTTTGAATGACGATGATTTTTAGAATGACATAATTGTATTCTCGTCTGATTCATCCTGTATACAGTTCATTTTCAAATGTTAAGAGAAAGAGTATTGTTAGAAATGCTAATCACTAGGTAAGGTAGGAGATTAGGTATTACAGATTACGGTCCTCCCTCCTTAAAATTCTACCTCAACGTGTAGGATCTTGAAACAGCTCTTTCTAAATTATTAAATATCAAAATTGTTTTTACAGGTAGATAATTTTACCACAGTTGGGCTACATTTAATCAATTAAGTGAAGTGAATAAGTGGAATACTTTCAATACACGCAATTTTAAGAATGTTACACATAATTACATTATTAATGTATACCACAAAATGTACTTTCTAACTAACTTGGACTAAAATTGAGTAATTACCTCCAATTGGACTGGGTTCATTTTCACTATATACCAAACTGCCAAACCTTGTACTCGGTCAATCAAATCGTTTTTCTGTGATTTCCATATGTAAAACACAAGAACTGACACGATATTTTTCAAATTTTCGCGTATTGTATTTACTAAAAATTCCGTGGCAGAATAGATTCACATTTAGAGATATAATAATGGCCTTCACAAGGATTGATTATTAATATTACCTATTATGTATATTCAAGTGTTACATTCTAACAGGTTAGTTTTACGGCTATAAAAAATATACTGGAATTTAATTGTTACTAATTAATTTCTGATACGACCTACAAAATATGCAAATTAATGTAATTAATACAACATCCTTACTTCAAATTCTCGCCAATGCAGAATATTTAAAATGACATTTTAAATTTGCCTTGTACTTTCGCAATTCAAATAGGTATTCGTATTTATCGTTAATTACGAAATTTAAACAAAGTGGATTTGTTGCTTAACAATAGATCAACTCGGGGTTGCAAAAGAAGCAACGGAAATGTAAGTTTTAGGATACTTGGCAACGAGGTAAGGCCAGTAAGGGCAACGAATTCACTTCGCCAAGTTTCCACCGTAACTGACAATTCACTTGGCGCAGTCGGCAAGATACTAAAGTCTTATAAATTAACTATATAAGTTTTGTCAAACATTAAATGACCACAACTTTGACAGAAAGATAGAATTTTATAGAAAAACCGTGATGATTTCATGATTAATCCTTGTTGAATTCCATAACAGACACATCTAAATACTGAAACGATGAAAAGCTTAACATTTTCAAAGAGAAATGTTCAGTGATTTAAGCGACAACTTTTCGACGTTCTAATAAGAAGATCAAAAAAAAGCAAAGCATTGAAAAAGAGAATTGCCTTTTTAACTGGGAACAACTGTAATTTCAATAAGATGACGCCTGTTGAATGACAAGTTGCATGAATAGAACAGAAGCAATAGAATGGCCTAAAAGATCTCCTGATTTAACGCTCTTAAAATTTTTTTTGTATGGGGCTTTTAGAATAGAACCTAAGCGAAATTTAATTAGTTTGAGGTATTTAGCGAATGGTTCAATTGCAAATGAACAACCTGTATAGTATTTGTTGGAGGCAAAATAATACCAAGGTTGGCCATTTAATTCTCGGATTGATGCTGTAGCACTGGAGTGAAGCGAAGTTATACCAAAAGTAAAGCAACATATAATAGTTTACAGTTTTATCGATACAACGTGGTCAGGCGCCGATCGAACCGCTATTTGTTTCTGCGCAGGACGCTAGCGCGTACATCACGTTTCTGTCAGTCGTCACGGAGCAACGAGTGAACGTTAAATTTTCTCATAAATAAAAGATAACTCCAACAATAACTTATGTGATGTTAAAAACTGAATCTAGATAGAACCTTAATTTGATCTATGTGGCTTGAATGTATTAAACGTTTTAATGATGAACGTGAGGATGTTCACGATGACGCTGGAACGCGACGTCCGTAAATATCTAGAAATGCAGATTCGGTAGCAACAGTTAATGAAATTGTTGCCAAATATTGCCGAGTGCCACAACAATAAGGAGATGATTTGACAAATTTTATATGTAGATTTATGGGTTTTTGTTACAATCCTAACACGCAACGTCAGAAGCATGCAATGTACTGAATATCTATCCACATGACCCAAAACATTTCGGTTACAGCAAAAAAACCATGTGGATTAGATTTTTGGATAAACAGGATGAGATTCATAAAGAATTTGTGCCTGATGGACAAACCGTACACAGTGTACTTCATGTTGGGTTGAAGAAGAGACTATTGCACCACATTTCTCGATCGTGACCGCAATTTCGATAAAAGGGTAGCTGGTCCTTGTTGCGTTACAATGCACCTGCCCATTCCGCACTGACTGTGAAGTCATTTCTCATAAAACACAGGTTTGTTGAGATAAGAGATAAATTACCCACCCTATTCATTTGATCATCATCATGATATCAGCAGCCTTGTGTCTCTTTCTTAAAGTGAAACTGTTCTGAAAGGGAAACGATTTCATTACGTAGAAGGTGTTAAGAAATATGTAACCGCCGAAATCAAAGCAGTTTCTTCGGACGCCTTGACGCACTATTTTAAAAAATGTGTAGAACATTGCAATATGTGATAGGAACTAAATAGAGATTGTATTTTGAATGAAGATCAAATACTCTTCGTGTTACTTAAATTGTATCAAAATTAAATTGTCAAACCCTGTATGTAACAGCCATTAACGTGCGATAGTCCCAATTGGTCAATTGCTTGCGATCATTTCTCTGTATACAAGTACGCACATTGCAGGAAGCAATAAAGTGGTTTTGCGTACCGCAGTTTCTATGTTTAGATTAATTTCAAGTTAATAGAACTTTCAAAATTGGCTGAATATTAAATTATGTGGAATGACTGCAATTTCCCTGTTGAATGTTTAAACGCTACACTTGACTAATTCGATTAGTCAACTACTACCGGTATCATAGACTACTTCGTTCTAAGGCAAGTAAGTTTCGATAGCGTTCATCGGGGATCAGTAATTAGCTGTTAATACTACTTTTTAAACGGTAAAAGTATAAGCAAAACAGTTCTGAGTCATCTTTATAGACGTCTGCAAAAATAAGTACAATCTGTGCCAAAATAAATATTATTAGTTGGAATTATCTGAACGGAAAACTATTATTTATATCAGCAGCATCAATTTCTGATTTCTTATCTATGTTGAAAAACTTTGGCCATTTAAACGAAAAATTAATATTTTGTATTCAATGGAAATGTACTTTAAATTTTAAGCTCTGTGGAAAGTACACGGGGCAGCCTTTTAAACTTTTACAAACGACCACTAGGTGGCGCTATTGAGATGTGTCATTACTGTTTTCGTAAAATTTGTCATTTTTTTAGTGAAGATAGTGGTAGTTTAGAAACTGACCGAGTAGTTTGTTTACAGTGAGCGTTTAAAAATAGCAATTTGGGAAAAAATGGATGAAGGTGACGGTTTTCGTTGGATGATTTTTTACGATTTTGCAACAATGCATAGAATCGCTTCAACTTTTGGTAATGAAGCACTACCAGAAAAGACTGTTTACAATTGGTTTGTAGAGTTTCGTCGTGAACGTGCGTCCTCAATGATGAATTTAGTGAAAGTCTATCAAAATCGGTTGTTATTCCAAAAAACATCGACGCTGTGCGCAACATGATTGAAGAAGATCGGCATGTGACTTACAGTGAGATAGAGGCATTCTTAGGCATATCGAAGCATGCAGTACATTCGATTTTTATGAACATTTAGCTATAAAAAAGATCTGTTCCCGATGGGTTTCGCATAATTTGACCGAAGCTTAAAAAAAGGCTCGTGTTAACTGGTGTAAGGAAATGCTCAAAAAGTTCGATCGAGGAACTGCCAAATCCGTACACAACACCGTAGCAAGTGACGAAACGTGGATATATTTGTATGAACCGAAAAGTAAGCAATAATACACTGTTTAGGTGTTCCAAGATGAACCGAATCCCACAAAAGTTGTTCGTTCACGAAGCACTTCCAAGAAAATTATCGCTTGTTTCTTCGGTTGAACTGGACAAGTCGCAACCATTCCTTTGGAGTATCGAAGAACAGTTAACACTGAATGGTATGCAACAATTTGTTTGCCAGAAGTCATCGAGGAAATCAGGAAAAACAACCGAAAACGTCGCATCATTCTTCTTCATGACAATGCCAGTTCTCACACAGCCGGAGCCGAACATTCGAGCGCGGCTGTTAGGGCGCGTGGACATTAGGGCGCGGACCGTTAGGGCTCGTGGACATTAGGGCGCGGACGGTTAAGGCTCGGTGCACTAGGGCGCGGACCGGTAGGGCGCGACAACTGTGTTATATTTGTCAGACTAAAAGTTAATCATTAAGGCTTGTAAGGAGTGACGAAAAATTTCTCAACCGGTTCTTGGATTTTTTGAATATGCAACTAGGCATACATCATCCAGTATCTTCAACAGCGTATGACGTTACAAAATTCAAAAGGAAGGGGTAGTAAAATTACAATTACTTTAATCCTTTTTCCTAGAATTTCTACAATCGTTAGATTAATATTATTATCTTAAAATTTAAAATTAAAGTACACGTGAGTAATAAAGTTATAACACCGAGTCTCGCGCCCTAATGGCTCGCGCCTTAATGTCCTCGCACCCTAGTGCCTCTGCGCCCTAACGGCCCACGCCATAGTGTCTTTGCGCCCTTGTGTCTAGCGCCCTAATGATGGCGTCCTAATGGCCGCGCCCGAATGTCCTAGACCGCTCACACGGCACATCAAACAATTGATTATTTGAAGAAGAAAAACATCGAATAAATGTCTCATTGTCCGTATTCACCTGATTTATAGCCTAACGACTTCTTTGTGTTCCCGAATGTCAAACAAAAAATGCGTGGACAGCGATTTTCATCACCTCAAGAAGCTGTTGAAGTCTTCAACAACTATGTTTTCGAGATACCAACTTCAGAGTGGAAAAAATATTTCGAGAATTGGTTTGAACGCATGCAACAGTGTGTACATCTTAAAAGGCGAATATTTTGAAAAGCAATAAAACAGTTTGTTACAAACAATTTTTTTCTTTCCTAAATTTTGTAAAACTTAAAAGGCTGCCTTCGGAAAACTATATAACATATTCAAATTTCCTATTTGAAATTATGCATAGAATTAAGTTAGCTATTGCTATTTGATAAGTCCAAGTTAAAAAAACCTTATGCAATTTATTGTTTTGTTGAATGTATGTTTTGGTTGAATTAGTAAATACATATTATTAGCTATTCCAGTTATATTGGTTACACATGCAATCATTTCTAATGCAAGCAAGTTTGCACATTTAAATATTATAATATCCCTCAATTTTATTCCTTATTTACTTTATTCATGTGTCATTCGCGTCAATCTACCTTCATTCATTTTAACTAAACTATGGGAGACACCTAGTACATTATTCTAAGTTAAATATGTCCATGGAGAATCTAATCTATAACTACTATGGCTATCCACGCACTAACAACAGTATGGAAGGAACTGTAAAGTAAGTAGCAGCATGCTTTAGTCAAATTAATATGCAAATGTTGCTACTGTTTTAATTAAACGACTGTGAATGTTAACTAAATAAGTTGATGCAAATTTTGTGTGAACCTTGAGTGTATGGGAATAAACGTCAATTCAGCATAGATGTTGGAAGATTATCTTAACCAGAAAATAGTGGAGTAAGGTCGATGTAAGTTTAACGTTAATAGTTTGCATTTAGTCTACCTTGTAGTGTTGTAAAATAAACAGTTGCAGTTATTTAAATATTCATGCTTTAAAAGAATGTATCAGTCATTTGCATAAGGAAGTGCTGTATGGGTTATGAAACGTTTCCAGTACCTCCATCTTATTGTGCTATACAATTCATAGAAAAGTATATACAGGGTTTCTCGGTGGATTGAACCATAAGCAAAATACAAGAAACATTTTTACGGAATCCATGGGATATTTTAACTCAAAATGGGGACTACGGGGCTTATTCGGAAATTAAAGGCTGAACGGCTGTAAAACAGATAAAGTTTGTTATAAAACGTTGTCGCCTGTGACGAAAACTAACGTCGTTTTGAGGTCGTGGCTTCTTAAGGTGGAAGAAGAGATCATAGTCGCTTTATTCTTAGTTGGGACTGTATGGGGATAGTGAAAAATTTCTCAGTTGCATTGCTCAATGAGTTGCACAGTGCGAGCTGCCGCATGCATGCAAAAGCACGACACTAGGGGTCAAATATTCTCACTATTTATTCTGAATCGCCTTTCTCAACTTTCTTCATTTCTTACCATGCACATCTGTATTAATTGTCAAACCAGGTTCCAGGAAATCAACCAACAATACGCCTTTCCAAACAATCAGTAGCCATACGTTTTCGGTTTGCTTGGACTGTTAGGCTTTGGGGTAACTCGCATGCTTCCGCTGCATGTTATGTCACTTGGTTGCAACATTTCTGTCAAAAATCAAAATTTCGTTGCCAGTCACAATCTGATTCAGGTAGTTATCGCCATCAGTTTCACAATGATGCAGGAAGATCAGTGCAGAGGCCGGTTGTTATGAAGATCCGTCAGCATCTTTTTCGCACACACCTCGCACAATGTTTTTGGTACTGTAGCCTGTTCGTGAGAATTTCCTATAGTAACGTACGTAAAAGTTGAGTAATATTTGAAGCTATTTTTGAAATCGTGAAGCACTGATTGTAACAACATGTTTTGTTCATTTTTTGACAAGACCGTCGTTCCGCAACAGAAGGTCTCCTACTTCGTTTCTCATCGTGCACGTTTGTTCGGCTATTTCTAAAATTCCTACACCGAGGTTTGAGCTTTCCTTCGCGCATGATATCTGTACCACAAATTTAGGATATTTGAATACACATTTCTGCAATGTTTTCGTTTTGCATGGAGAAAAAGAATCACAGCGAACACTTCACACTTTGCGGTGTTTTCAATCGTGTTCGTTTGATTTCTCCATACAATGACAGAACCACGGAAAAGTGACTTGTTACTAGCTCATCAACTACCGAAGCACCCTGCAATGTACCAAATTGACTACTCCCCTCATTCGGCGGGAATATTTAAACAGCCTTTCGTTTCCGAATAAGTCTCTTAGCGTAATTTTTGTTTAATAAGCTTTAAGTAAAAGTTTAAAAGAAATACATAGTTTGAACATACCAAAGTATGCTGGGAACTTAAAACTTGGAAAAAAATTGCGTTTCAGATATGGTTCAATTATTTGGGAAATTATGTATAAAAAATACAATGCAAAGAATCATTTCCTGCCGTCTGTACTTAGCGTTGACAGCAAAAGTGAATGAACTGTACGTGCATATTTGTTATACTTCCGCCCCCGCCCCGAACCGCTTTTGCATTACTTCAGGGGAGTGCGGGCGTCCCTTACACACTAACCAATCATGCAACATGCACCCTAAACTTAACTAAGTGAAATACGGTCGCATCAGCTGGGGTTCAAACACGCGGCCGATCGGCCGCATTTCATTGTGACCTCGAGTGGCAGTGCGTATTCGCACTGCTCCACTGAGGTCCCTAACTGTAAATGTCTATAATAAAAAAATAGCTCAACATTTTATACGGGATGGTACAAAAGTCACTTTACCATTCAAAAATTAAATAACATTTTCGCCGCTATATATGATTTGATTTTATTTTTCTATCAGATTCTAAAATTAAAAGCTTGGGAAACACACGATAGAAAAATTGACGGCGAAACAACGCGTAAGATTTATTGGATTTTATTTTGAACATTAGCACTCCATTGTGAAAAGGCACAATACCAGAGTTTGGGACACGGAAAATCCCAGAGTTTTCCATTAACGCCAGTTGCACCCCCTCAAAGTTAACTGAATCTTTATGAGGACTTGAATATAGTCGAAGTAATGAAAGTACAGAGATTACACTGGGTGGGACATGTGGAGCAGATGGAATAGAACAAACTATCAAGAAGAATTTTTAAAAGAGTGATAGGAAGAAGACGAAAATGGGGAACGCCGAGAATTTGATGGAAGGACAACATTGAGAACCACACCAAATAGCTTCTAGGAGTGGAAAATTAGAGAGAAACGGCAAGAGATTGGGTGGATTGGAGGTGATGGATAGGGGAGCATCCGGTCTAATAAAGACTGTAGTACCACGGGAAGAAGAAGAAGAACAAGAAAGTCACGGTTTGGTGCGGGGTTACATCTGAAAGGGTACTTTTTTGAGGATAATAATGTGAATGCATTAACAGTTACAGGCCATAGATGTCGCAAAATATTGAGACAATGTTTGCTCTGTAGAGAATACAACTGGAATATGGTGGCAGCAAAATGGGGCAATTCCCATTCACCCAGAGTCCACGCAACTATCACAACAAATTTTCTAAGGAATAATTTCCAGAAATTCTGTTTCCTTGATTTCGAAGCTCCATCTTTCTTTTTGTAGGGATATTTAAAAGCGCGAGTGTATGCTAATAATCCTCGACCTCTTCTTGAGTTGAAAGATAATATTTGTAGAGAAATCCAAGCCATAGATAGAGAAATTCAAGTAAGCAGTTATAGAAATCGCATGTGTGAAGGCGAAAATGGGGGTCATTTACAAGATATTATTTTTTATGTACCAATAAAAATATCTCCATGCTATGTAGAATATGATGTAAAAGAGAAATAAACAATAATAAAAATACGAAAAGTGACTTTTGGGCCCACCCTGGGGCTGTATGTTACAACCAAACCATACTTCAAAAATGCATATCTCATATCATCCTTCAGAAAGAAGAAACTCTAAATAGAATGTAAATTAATCTCATCAATTATGACTTCAATTACTGTATACATTCACATTTCAAATTAAGACACGGATTCCCACTATTACTTGCTTCTGATGCTGCTTGTTTGAAATGTATGATAATTTGATGATGTAACGCACGATTGAATATACGGAAAGGTATGACATTGCCGGAGAAAATCAGAACAGTCTTGAGAAAAGCATGTTAAAAGAATGAATTACAAGTTAGGCATGTCATTAGAAAAATAAAAGACTCTTGCATGATATGAAATATTAAATACATGTAGTTTAACTTTCACCAAGCCCCAAAACGAATCTTAGCCACATTTGAATTATGAACTGCTACACTGAGCACATTGTTACAGTGTGTACCTTCTAGTTACAAGGAAATGTGTTACCTAACCTATGTAAATACATAATTGAATGCTGAAACATTGGCAATGGAGATACAGTTTGATTAATCTTTCTCAGTCCATTCCATATTTTAACGTTACTGTGCTATGAAGATAATAATTTAAAGTTAAAGTAACAGTTTTAGTAATGACTCTTTACAACTTACTTCTAAATATAAGGGTGCACTCTGTTTTACTTAGCTCTACAGGTAATCGCCTCTAAATAGCCACAATTTCGAGTTTGAAATGTTTATTAAATCAATGTACTTAATCTGATTTATCTGTACTATTAGTGTGTGGTTTATAGATGCTGATTAACTGATGACGATTCTCAAATATATTAAAAGTAGGTTAAGATGGAATTCATTTAAGAAGCACTCACCAACTGCACTGGTGGTTAACATTTAAGGAGCATACTAATGCATCTATCAATTGCACTTTCTAACATTTAAGAAAGCGTTGTAAAATTCCCATTTTTAGTAAAGTTACTTATGTTTCAAATTAATAACATATAGTACGAGGTATCTTCAATTGAAGCTCATCTTTGCTTTATAAAAAATGTATTCGACAATTTAATTACAAATAATTACTGTCACAGTTAAGGCACCTATCCCATTGTTTTACTGGCTGACGTATACCCTGCTCATAGAATTCTTGTGGCAGCTGATTGAAGAGCTCTTCCACAGCTATCTGTACTTCTGCGTCAGACTCAAAATGCCGACCTTTAAACGCCTTTTTCAGCGGTCCAAAAATATGGAAATCACAGGGGGATAGATCCGGGCTATTGGGTGGATGCTCTAAAACCCTCCATTTCTTTCGTTGAAGCTTTTCTTTTACCACATTAGCAACATGAGGCCTAGCATTGTCGTGCAGCAAAATGACCCTACGCGTAAGTTTTCCTGGACGTTTCCGTCTTATTGCTTGATGAAGCTTGTTCAATGATTCATTGTACAGATTTGGATTGACATTTCCTCCAGGTTCCTTAAACTCTATCAACAAGGGTCCTTCATGGTCGAACAGAAATGTTAACATCACCATGCCTGCAGAAGGTTGTGCTTTAAACTTCTTCGGTGGTGGTGAACTTGAATGTTTTCACTGCAGCGAAGATAACTTACTGGATGGTTCGTAGTAATGGCACCAAGTTCCGTCACCAGTAACTATTGACACCACCATTTTGCCTATAGTCTGTGAGGTGTTGCAGATATAAGCCCATTCGCAAGCATTTTTGTTCGGTAGAAAAGAGACGAGGAATCAATTATTGCAAACAAACTTTACTGTAACCCAGATTACGAACAATACTATGGACAGATCCTACACTAGAACCAACAATTTCTGAAATTTCTCTAATTGAAATTCGATTTTCTCTAATAAGATCTCCCACACATGCCATATTGTTTTCTGTTAATGCAGTACACCGTGCACCTGGTCGCGGTTCATCCATAGTCCCCTCTTCTCCATTCTTAAATTTTCAGCACCATTCCTTCACAGTTGGGTACGCAATACATGCATTTCCATAAACTGCTTGCATTCGCGTATGAATCTGCAATGACTGCACACCCTCAGCGCATAAAAATTGTAGAACCGCATGCTGATCAAACTTGGACGTATTTTCAACAACAAACGCCATTTCAAAATCGAATATTTAAAAGTTAGAATCAAATTCAAACGCCAGAAATTATTAATGTGTTGCTTACAAACACTACTAACATTAACAAACATCATTTGAATTATTGCATTTGTTTTCAAGGCTAAGTTGAGCAAAGATGGGTTTCAGTTGAACAAACTTCGTAATATATTATTATTAAATAGAAATAGAAATAGTTGACAAGACATGAAGAATCTATAGATATTTTCAACGAAGTGTGGGTGCGTTGAATGGCCAAAATACCCTATAATAGCTATGGCCTTACGTGTGATTAATCTTTATTTGACCCTAAAACGTCCTAATGCTATTAAGATTAATTCTTCCAAGGTCGTTCATTGTTCGACTGTTTCAACAGTCGTTGATTTCGCTTTAATAGATAATTTACTCAGATTCAATGTTACTGTTTCAATTAACTTTAATTGAAAATTACGGGTAAACAATGTAATCGATGCAAACACAAACAATGATTGACTCTTTTTGGAACACACATGCAACATTTTTAGGCTATTTTATATAATAAACTGTACTGGTCATACATAGAGTTTAAATATGTTTAAGTATTGCAGAATCTAAGCTTTAGGTTTTTAATTATATTGATTTAAATCAGACGAGCCTCATTTTGAAGAGGGTAATATTAATCATATCTCTTAACCAATTTTGGCCAACAGAAAATTTAAAAACTGGTTCAAAGAAGAACAATCTTGTTAACGTCTACCACAAGCTACTTATTAAAAATTGTAGCTAATTTAACTTTATCGTTACGTTATCCACAAATTTAATTGGAGTCTAACCTTAGCTGTACAGTACTTTTTCTAATGCTACCACCTGATTAAATCATTTCTTCACTATCGCTCTTACTTTAATATGTAGCAACTCACAAACGAAGAATAATTTACTGATTTTTCAGGGTATCATACAGTAAACCTAACATGTTTAACATTTCAAGATACCAATGCCGGATGTATAGGATTACTAGTTCTTACTAGGAGCTTTCCCTTATTTTTATTGTCTGCAGTCACTACTTCTAGGAACTTTATGAGTCTCACTCCGCCTGTAACTATAGTCATTTGCACCCTTATTATGTTAGATAGCTTATGGAAAATTTTAGTTAAAATGGTAATTTTTCTTGAAGTTGTCTGGAACTATCCTTAACATATGTAAACAAAGTACAAACGCCTTCTCTGTTTTCGGGTACAGATGTAGGTTGTTGTAGTTCGCTACAACTACAACCTAGTTTCTGTAGATATAGTAGAGCACTGCTTGTAGAGTACTATTTCCCAATTCTTTTCTTGCACTTGATGCTCTCCGCAATTATTATAAAATGTATATTACAGAAGTTATGGAATAAAATACACCAATTGCCTTTCAACACCCTAGAACGAATAACCGATACACAATACAGTCAGAAAACAATTAATATCTTGTAACTACCTAGGAAGATAATGCTGCACCAATAAAAAAATAGAATAAATCAAAATAGTTGAAATCCCTTTGAGTTTTCAAGAGAACGATTTAAAGGCATAGTGGGTAAAGGGACAGAAGGTTTTAGAATTAAGATCCCACGATAGCAAGCCGGATTGGGAAATTGTGTGTGGCGGGTTACAGACAACATTTGTATAAATCTGCATAGTAATGCTTAGGTTTCGAACCCAACCCCGAATCAACGTTTTACTCAGAAATCGAGCGCTCAATCGACTGAGGTACCACCACACCGTGTTTCTACCTTAGCGCTGAAGAGGAACGCGTGGCAGAGAAGAGGCCGATGCCCAGCAGTGGGACGAAAAACCTGTCAATGATGATAATGATTATTACCATGCAAACAGACAATATAGAATATCATAGAGAAATATATTAACTTAAACAACAACAAAATTAATAATAGGAGCAAATATAGAATGAACGTTTCAGTGCACAACGAAGATAAAAACACTATAAGTATTTAGGAATGTTTCAATATGGAATTCTTTGGGTTTGGCTCAAGTTCCATGGAAGCCCAAATTTAGATATTGCAGCTAATAAATGTTTTTCGACTTTAATCCCATAAGTTTGAATAAAACCAAAACTATAAGATTGAAGGAACACAATATTGTGGTGCATTAGCAGCATAATGGAATAGAGCTCCGTCCTGCTGATAACACAATTATCAGGAAAATTTTGGGGAACAAAACCATCAAACGAGAAATTATATATTCTCGAAGACTTTAATAACGTTCTCCAATTACAAAAAAAAAACTAATATTCAACCACCTTTAATGTTTAGGAAATTTTTGCCCATCCAGTAGCAATAGTATTGACGATTCATTGGACCATTCAAGTACTATACAATTTTTTTAGAAAATTGTTATACCATGCCATCACAAAACTCAAAGTCGCCTTCTACCACACTAGATACTGATACATGTTTTTGAAGATATAGGTGTCTTCCTATTTTTCAAAAATTAAAGCTGTGGTATAATTATTTTGATTATTATTTTAATTTGCTGTATGATTGAATGTGGATTATCTTAAACATTAGGTATACTATTTGGTTTGGAATTCTTTAGGACATTTACTTTTTGGAAGATCGTTTGAGATGATTATGTTCTCAAGACTTTTTTCGATTTTGTATGCAGTTACATGTAACTTGTTCCAGATTTAAACGCTTACCAAATAGTTAGAATATCTTTTCTTGTGCTCGTGTTTGATTCTTTTGTGTGCTGTGATATACCAGTTTCGCCAATCAGGATATTAACTGTAGCTGTATGAAGAGTGTTGAGCATTTTAATTGTATCTTTCGCTTTCTATTAACAACTAGCAGTGTCCCTCGTACCACATACCACCATACAATCTAGATATTGTATATAGATATGGCAATATAGCATACTTAATCAGTTACAGTATAACACTCATTTGTATGAAAACTTCATTTTGTATTCTAACTGTATACACCCTGTACTGAATTTACAACATTTATTTGAAATTTACATGTCATCGATATTGCACCATGCTCTCGCAGAAGAAACAGATCAAATTATCTGACGGTAAACAGCGGTATGCAATCGTTTTTCATCCTAATAATGTAGCTTCCCCGCGTTAAATCGCCAATAAAAGGCAGTGTAATCAATCAACCGTCGTTCGCGTAGCTGTGGAGGTACATCGGAACTGGAAAAATTGAAGATAAACCCTGGAGTGGTCGGTTAAGAATAACCTGTACTAGAGATTATGCTGGACCAAGAGGAACCAGCGAACCAGTTGGGCTGACAGTAACCTCAATTCTTCAGAACTAATCACATTGTGTAAGTTGGTCTGCTTCTACTGTAGGAAGATATCTTAATATTGGACTCAGAGGATACAGGGCACGCATGAAACCACTGCTTTCCGGGAAACAGAAACTCAATCACATTTAACATCAGTAATCATGCTGGTAATACGCATGTCACAAGGTTTCCTGGAGAAGAATATTCACCAAAATGAGTAATTGCGACAATTAAACACCCAACCTCTGTTATGGTATGGGGGTGCATGGTTACTGAAGGAGTTGGTCGACTGCATGCCCCACAAAATACATTGAAGTACTACAGAATAAGATTTGTTTGGAGAAGAAAAGTTTATGTTCTAAAATGACAAAGACATATGGAGGAAAAGTGGTTGAATCTTGAATATCGACCAATAAAAATCATTAGAATGAATTGGCCACCACAATCCCCAGACCTTAAACCATTTGAAAACTTGTGACAAGGGATAGCCTACATCATTTTGTAGAAACCTACAAATGATTGTATTTAATCGCCTCATTATTAATGATTTCACTACATCTCCAAGGAAGAACTTGAAAAACTGGTGCATACCATGGAAAATAAATGCTAATTAGTCGTCAAGGACAGGGGCTGGCAGATTAAGTATTAAATTATTTTAAAAATTAATCAGTATGTTTTGTAATATCGCAAGGTTTTAACTTAAATTTTTATACTAAATTGTACGTAATTTTAAATAAATGTTTTATTTCGGGTCGTTTTTCCGTAACAACGAAAAAAACTCCTCAACTGCAGAACGTTTTCACACCATTGTAATTTTGTATCCACATTAAATTTAAATTGGCATTTAAGGTATCAAGATAAAGGATTACATATCAGTTTCCGGTGTTACAAACTGATGTTTCCAGTAACTAATACATGGAAGACATGCAATGTTTGTATTTGCAAGCTGCTGGTCAATGGTCTTTCTTAGATCAAGTTTAATAGGAAGAGTGTCCACTCGGTTGTCTTTGGAGAGGCCTTGTTCGTCGCTGTAGGGGTCAGGCTACGCATGGCAATGCGGTCACACGCCCATTCACACGTGTTTTGATTACTTAGACGTCTCAGCGAATTGTTAAACTTTATTTAGGTTTGTAACTCAAATACTTGTATTTACGGCCAAATATTGGTTACCGTAACCCGTTACAATTAGTAAGTTTCGTTATATTTTATATCCGCCATGAAGAGCTAACCAGGACGCGCCTTAAGTTGTATTACGTGGAAAATCAATTAATATTATTGTTTGCCTTGAAACAGTAAGTTCATTTTGCATTTATTAAATATACAATTTCTAGCTCTTGACAACCATCAGCTACAGCACATTAAGTATGACAACTTTCTACTAGGTTTAGTATGAGCAAAATTCTCCCCTTGAACTTTATCATATACCCTGTGTCTATAAAGTAACCCCCCCCCCAAACTAATTTTTGAACGACTTGATATTTTACCACAAAATTTGGTGTGCTTTAATGGGAAATTAAATATTATTTTTTAGCCCATGATTAAATTTTCTATCATTTAAAATGGCGGCTGGGCGCCATTTTGAATTTTTATTTTAAATAGAAAGGGGGGTCGAGTGACACCTTATTTGAAAGGTCTTTTAATTCTGCGTCTGGTCCTAGAGTTTCAAAGAAAATATTCAGCCAGCACAAAATTACAAATGTTTGAAGATAAAGAAGTCTATTAAAAAAAACTAAGAATTACAGCAAAAAGAAATTAACTTAAGTGTTCAAAATGTTCACCATTCACTTCTTGGCACATAAAATGACAACAAACAGCAAGAAAACAAATGAAAAAGTGGACTACCTACTTGATAAAAAAATCCAGAAACAATTGAAGAACTGGAGCAACGCATTACAAAAGTTTGCAGAAATATCACTCCAGAAACTTATGAAAATGTAAGGCAGGAATTTCATAACCGACTTTTTATGTGCCAAGAAGTGAATTGTGAACATTTTGAACACTTAAGTTAATTTCTTTTTGCTGTAATTCTTAGTTTTTTTAAATAGACTTCTATATCTTCAAACATTTGTAATTTTGTGCTGGCTGAATATTTTTCTTTGAAACTCTAGGATCAGACGCAGAAATAAAAGACCTTTCAAATGAGGTGTCACTCGACCCCCCTTTCTATTTAAAATAAAAATTCAAAATGGCGCCCAGCCGCCATTTTAAATGATAGAAAATTTATTCATGGGCTAAAAAATAATATTTAATTTCCCATTAAAGCACACCAAATTTTGTGGTATAATATCAAGTCGTTCAAAAATTAGTTGGGGGGGGGGTTACTTTATAGACACAGTGTATACCTTATAATCTAATAATTACAAATTTAAAGAAATGTTATATACATATTGTCTTTAACAATATTCTTGCTCATCCAATTTTAATATTTAACCATTCATCTTTTTCTTATCGTTAAAAGTAATTATCCAATACATTGTGTGATTTTAACCAACGAAAATGTTTCCTGTCTCCTCATATTGGTTTTTCTTACTCAATTAAACCTCTGAGGAAGATTGCCGTGCACAGTTGAATTTCATCCTGGATGCTTGAAGAGATCGAAATATTGCGTCAGCTAACGTGCTAGTTTGATCCCAGAAAGTTCCGATGAAGACCATATAACTGTAACATGTGTCTTCCAATTTCAAGTTTTATCAATAATTTTAAAAGTTGGTTGGAAACTCTCCATGGTGGTTTTTATACTATGGTGATAATATTCAATTTAGCACAAAAAATTAAATCCATTAAAATAGGGCAGGGTATAAATCGCGACATCCCTTCAAATGTCCTATCTCAGACGATTACAAAATCAATACCATATAAAGAAAAATCTCTTCCGGTTTGAATTTTGAATGGTACTTTTTCTGAAAATTGGGCGGAAACGATCCATGGCGTAACACCGTGGTAATTGTCCATTTTGCTCAAGAAGGTTGAACGAATCATAACGGTACCTAACCTCTTGACTCTTAATTTGCAAATGTAATCAATTCAAAAGGTTAGGTAAAAAAGTTCACAAAAAGTAACTTGTCTCTTCCACTTTCCAATTTAGATTGTTAATTTCAAGTTTCTTCCATTTATTCGATATCAATTTCCGCTTTCCCGCCGTATTCGTCGTCAAAGTATCTGTCCTTGTCCGAGGCATGAACAATATTAATCAATGCTCGTCCCAATCAGGTTGCTAACATCACCGGGAAGGATTGTTTTTAGACATTCTATGGTCTAGATCCGCCATGTTCAACTTGACGTGTACCTCTTGTCGGATGTGTTTCTTCATCACGCATGGCGGTGTTAGGTAGCGAGAGGCTGTGGACCTTATAGGGCCTACATTGCGCGTTACCTACCTCTGAGCAACAAACTCTCACCACCTCTTTGCAGAATAACAGCTGCGTCAGAATTGATAACAGAAAAAGAGAGAATTGGAATGAATATGTAAATAGAATTAGCCAGACTAGGTTAGTCAATGTCTCGAGAGAAAACCGACTATTAACCAAGAGAAGGACAGAAGGACTCAGGAGAACATGACGAGAAAGCCAATTGGCTAAAAAACACGAAAAAATTCCTAACTAAGAAGAAGGAGCATTTTAAATTTTCCTTTGTACCACACCATGGCATACCATTGTGGCAGTGTTGAATTTTGACCAAAAGTACAAATCAAAATAGTACCTTAAATAGCGTCCCATGACTTTCAACTTATCAATTTAATTATTATGGTACGTCCATTACGAAGGACATTGTAACAGCATGATGGAGACTATATAATATTTCATTTTACAGGTTGAAGTTTACAAGAAGTGATGCTTATTCCAGTTTACATACTTAACGAATAGTTTTACAAACTCCATCGTATACCATGATGGTAATGTTGAAATATAAACAATATTAAAAAAGCATCTACTCACTCTTTTACTTCCAATACGTATGGCTTACCAAATATCTTGTAGAACCATAATGGAGCGATGTCGTGTTTCATTCGAAAATGATAGGTACATGAAGTGCATATCCCTTTTCTAGTTACTATATCCATAAATCTTCCTTGAGGACCCCAACGACGTAGTAATGATGGTTTTAATCTTACTTCCGATACTTATGGCTTACCAAACATGTTGTAGAACCATGATGGAGACAATGTAGTGTTTCCTTCGAAAATGAAAGGTAGATGAAGTTCATATCCCTTTTCCAGTTTCTATTTCCATAAATCTTCCTTGGGGTCTCCAAAGGCGTAGTGATGATGGGTTTTTATCTTACTTCCAATATTTATGGCTAACCAAACATCTTGTAGAACCGTGATGGAGACGATGTAGTGTTTCATTCGAAAGTGATAGGTCCATGAAGTTCATATCCCTTTTCCAGTTTCTATTTCCATAAATCTTCCTTGAGGGCCCCAAAGACGTAGTGATGATGGGCTTTTATCTTACTTCCAATACTTATGGCTTACCAAACATCTTGTAGAACCATGATGGAGACGATGTAGTGTTCCATTCGAAAATGATAGGTAGATGAAGTTCATATCCCTTTCCCAGTTTCTATTTCCATAAAGCTTCTTTGAGGACCCCAAGACGTAGTGATGATGGGTTTCTATCTTACTTTCAATACTTATGGCTTACCAAACATCTTGTAGAACTATGATGAAGACGATGTAGTGTTCCATTCGAAAATGATAGGTAGATGAAGTTCATATCCCTTTTCCAGTTTCTATTTCCATAAAGCTTCCTTGAGGACCCCAAGACGTAGTGATGATGG
This sequence comes from Limonius californicus, assembly GCA_014611495.1. NCBI lineage: Eukaryota > Metazoa > Arthropoda > Insecta > Coleoptera > Elateridae > Limonius > Limonius californicus. The sequence continues at coordinate 10,016 of JABXWE010015944.1, read as the reverse complement.
GTTTTTATCTTACTTTCAATACTTATGGCTTACCAAACATCTTGTAGAACCATAATGGAGACGATATAGTGTTTCATTCGAAAATGATAGGTAGATGAAGTTCATATCCCTTCTCCGGTTTCTATTTTCATAGATCTTCCTTGGGGCCTCCAAAGGCATAGTGATGATGGGGTTCAACTGATATAGTGGACGAAAACAAAGTAGGGTGAATTAAACGCGATAACTATAAAAAATTTATTTAAAACCAGTGGTATAATAGTCGAGGAAGACCGAGAAACTCATCCACCGCAAACGCACAAAATTTATCATTCTTGTGTCCAACTTTTTTTCTCATCAATAATACATTTCGTTGTGTCCAACTTAAAATAATTTCAGCGGCGAATTTCCCTTCATTTAAATTCATGGCGGAGCAAGGCGTTAAATAATCATCGTCGAAACGTCGGCTCGGTTCCATCGCAAGATCTTTCAATTAATTGACTTTACCACCAGAATTTTTGAACAATACGCCGCCGTTTACTTGGGCTTGCTTAAGAGGGCCGCAATTGAATTTATTGATTCGAATTGTGTACGTTCACACTTCAACGAAACGGAGGTGGATTCTCCGTCCTGGAGATTGAATTATTTATTGCCTGGTCCGTATTTCAGAACCGACAGATTAATTAATTCGCTACCTCTCGTTGCGAAAATGACCTCAATGGGATGGATGCTAATTTGGATTAAGTGTTAGTTCGGCGGGTGTTTAATTTTAATTCTGTACTTTTGACACGCCACTGGCGGAAATTTAAGAGATTATTTACGGCGAAAGTTCGGCAATAAAATTAAACGCTTTCTTGTGTGCAAAGCTAATAAAATCCTAAATCCGGACTTGTTTGTTTAAGATTTTATTATTGGCTTCGCGTGTAAGCGCTCGATTTTAAGTATTTGTGTATAATTGAAAGTTTCCAAGTTTGCAATGTGGTTTTTCTGCGAAAATATTGTTACGTGTGTACATTTCTTGGTAAGACGGTCATCATCAGGTTTAACAATTCCGAAACACATTGCATAAATATTCTAATTTTGTACAATGTAAGCTTCAATGTATAGTTTTGTCCAGACAACAGCTTTTTCTGTTTCACACATGTAAAGTCTGTCGGCACAATAAGTATATATTCTAGTACAGTATTTTAATATATCAGCTTGAAATTCAATATTTGCAGTTTTCCTCGAACGATTTACAATTTAGTTGACATAAGATAATTTTTAGTGTTAACAGCGTTTTTCGTTGAAATTCTTTACTCAACTAATCAATAACATTGTTTCGTAGAAACCAAGTTTCACATATTTCGTGTAAAGATATCGTACGGGTGGTGTGTTGGAATTGCATGCACCAATGACAGACAAGTATCTCAAATAAGCGACGCCACATATGGAAACATGAAACAAAGAAGCGAACTCACCAATCTGTGGCTGCTATAAAGTACTTTATTGTAAATCACCGGGGCGGGGGGCATCCTTTTCACTCGGTTGAACGGATAGTTTGTTGATAATACTTGATTAACCCTCTGATTGGTTTGCTCTGATGATTGTTAACTTCCATCATTGTCCATTACGTAACTACTTTTAATACCATTTAAACACCTGAAAATCAGTTGCAGTGCTGCACCCCCGAAAGGTTAGGAATGCCATCCATCTATGTCTCTGTGACACAGGCGAGACCTTGCAATTCTGTGCTCCATAAAGGGTCAGCAGTTGGAGAGGAATACCATCCACCTATCTACCCACGTCATTGTGACAACCGCGCGAACTACCTAGCACGAAACATGTAACACAGGAACTTTGGGACTCCTAGGGCGCTAGTTATATAAAACACCGTGGCTAGCCACATTTGTACAAGAGTTCAATATTACCTGGCCAATTTCCTAGAGCTCTCAATCACAACCACACTCTTACAGCACGAGCAATGATAATCATCATTCACACTTTATAACACTGTAGCTACATACCAGAACACGCAATCACTACAGCACTCGTATCACTATAACAAATATTTATGCATAACACAAGCATGCTATAACCACAAGATACAGAATATATCGCTCCGTTCCTCTCCACACATGTATTTTTGTCGATTAGCCGGCTAACTTAAACCCCCTGCCCTGTATTTCTTCACCTTCGAGGTCATGGTGTGGCCAGAAATTCTCAATTAGTTCAGTACACATGGCAAACGTAGATTTTATTCAGATATTGCTACACTTCAAACGAACAGATTACATTTATTTATTATAATCACTAAAATATATACATTCTATGCACAAATTAAATTTATGCACCTAACATTAGGGTTAAATAATTCGAAATGTAGTTAGGTTCTTGCTTGGTAATCTAAAAACACTTTAAATGTGATTAAGAATTAAACATTATATGATTTTATTAGTATTGTATGTAAAACGATTCGCCTGGCGAATGAGTGTAGATTTTCGTACTTCCGTACTTTTAATAGATCACCATCAGAATTATAACTTCCGAAACATATTGACAAAATTTCCTAAATCGTATTTCCCAATATAAGGTTAATTTTTAACGAAACACTGTTTTACAAATTTTTTGTAGGATATTGTTATCGCTAGGCAAAATAATCTGGAATACTCTAATAATATTACAATTTACTTTCGGCTTAGACCACGTCGTCATTTGGGAACTACACCCAGCATCATTAGATAAGCAGCGACCTGTAGATTGTCTGCATCCTTGTCCACCCCAACGTTCGAATAATTTAAGCATACGGCCCTGTTTAAGCAGGCAGGGCCTACGAATGAAAACTGCTCAAACTTCTACAGCAAATGTTTGTAATGGCAGACAAGCTACAGGTCAGGCGTTACCTGATAATGCTGGGTGTAGTTCCTAAACGACGACGCGGTCTAAGCCGAAAGTAAATTGTAATATTGACAGTTCGAGAAACCGCGAAAGCCTCAAAGAATATATGATACTCTAACAAGTTTTCATATGTAAACCTGTAAATGTAAGGATGTACCAACGAATTTAAATGGCTTGCATACAGAACTTATGAAATGCTTTCAATGCTCTAAATAATATAATCACAACAGTCTATATTCTTAGTTGTAAAAAGTCGAATATCATAATTGTAATATGTATAAAAAGGTAATAAAATAACTTGGTTCATTTTCCAGTATAGGAAGCTATTGTTAAAGAAAATACTACCGCAAATTTAAACTGAACACCCTATATACTTAGGGTAATCTGCAAATTCTGTATATTTGAGCGTAAAATATAAAATATAGCAACCTTTAGATACGTGAGAATATTTAGTACTAAAAAACTTTCTAATGCAGAAAATAAAAGGATGAGGAAAAATCAACATACAAATAGTTTAAACTTGACCAAACTGTATATCTGAGCGTATGAATAAGAATATTATAAACGAAATCTATCTTAAGCGCCCTCTATATACGCAGGTTCGTAATAGGAATAATATAAAAAATTATTTTAAAAGCAATCTGTGTAAAATAATTATCCAACATGAAGAAAGATTAATTTAATGAGGAACGATACCATCAAAATACCCTGTATATTAAACTTGGATTATGTTGGATTTTACAGACAGCGATACAACTGTGCCTTAACATTTAATCGAAACGCTTTGTATATTATGTATGAAATATGATTCAAATATTGCGGGTTTCTTAAAAACATTGATACACCAAATACTGAGTGTTTATTTTATCGAATGTCTTCTTTTTGTTTGTAAAAAAACCAAGATTCTTTTAACCACTACATCACACATCCTGTATAATACAGCTTGTAATACGTTTATATCTTTAAATTTATTGAGGAGATTTATAAGTAAATATTCTTGACGGGAATTTAAAATTCTGACTTTTTATTTAAACAGGATCGGATTCAGCTCTAAACTTGAGGATCAAAATGATTTGGAACGTATTTAGTATTTTTGTGTACATTTAATGAAATATGAAACTAATTATTATGTAAAGAAATTGAAAGCAAGATTTTTCTGTAAAATTAATATAGATGGTAAAATTGCGAATAATCTACTGTATTTAAAAAAAGTATTGCAAATACTACCGAGATCATCATCAGGTTTAATATTTCTGAAATTCTTAGATTAAATTTCATAAACGTTTTTCAAGAAAACGCGTTAGCTTTCAAATTATTTATTATTTTTACTCAAGGGCAAGCGTTAAGCGAAGCGGTGGTGGGCTATACGTCAGCACGTTAGATTTCTACGCTAAAGATGTGGGATGCAATCCCCAGGATCGCAACATCGGATTCTTAACGGCCGTTATTCCTTGCAACACAAAATATTCTGCCTAGTAGATCTCCTCTGGAGAAGTGAGAGGTGTTTGCACTTTCCGTGATTCGGAGCCCACGCTCATCTACAGGTCCACTGTGTCTAAGGTACTTTCAAATGCGCAAAGCAGGCATAGGAGAGAAGATCATTACGTCTTGTGAGAGAAAAAGTGCTCAAAGAAGCGTTAATATTTCTATTAGTTTGGTTAATTTATAATTTTTGATTTCATAAACCTAATCTAATTCCGAGCTCAAATCGAATATCATTTAACACGACTATCATCAGATTTTAAAGGTTTGCAACCTTCTACGGATTTGTAAGCATTACATTTTTTTCTCTTGCTGAGTTGTGAAGTTTTAAAAACTAAACGCGTTGGATTAATTCTTAGAAGCTTCTTATGACCATTCCCAGGGTAAAGCTTGGGAACCCATTCACAAATATTTCATATTCTGCTAGTTTTTGGTTACAATTAATGGACAGTTTTTCTTAAACCACAGCTAGAGAGTTGATTCACTTATTGTTTAATAGCTGAGTTAATTTACATGCAAGTGCGAAAAAATTCTTTTATTTAAAATATTATCTTTATGTATAGTACGATCATCATCATCAACCTTAACGATTTCGAAACATTTAGGCCAAGTTACTTCGTTAATATTTTTATTAGTACGGTTAGCTTATAATTTTGAATTCCATAAATGTTCTTTTTAAGACGATAATTGAATTGCACGTGTAACACGATCATCATCAGAGTCAACAAATCCGAAACTTTAATGAAATTAATTTATAAACATTAGTATATTATTATTGGGTTATCTTACCCTAACGGTAATTCCATTGGCTTCACTATTTGATATTTTCTAATAGGTTCATCTTCAGGTGAATATTCAAAAACCGTGCATCAACATTTCGTATTCTTCTTGTTTTAGGGTATAATTAACGGCCAGATTTTTCTCGAATACAGTTATACAGTTTTCAGTGGTTTATATTTTTATTGGTTAGATAAACTTACAGTTTTGAATTCGATAAACCTTGTTTAACTTCGAACGAAAATAAAGGCCCAAAACCTTAACCAAATTCCATTGGCTTAACAATTTGATTCTCTTGTAATAAGATCATCATCAGTAAAATATTTGGAATCCATACATTAATATTTCGTATTCTTCGGTGTTGTAGGGTGCAATTAATGGCCAGTTTTTTCTCGAATACAGCTAGACAATATTTTTTGGAATAATATTTAAATAATTTACGTTTTTAAATACAGTAATGTGAAAACTTTATTAATTTATTACAGATAGGGGGTTTTTTTTGACACGCTTACCATCGCACTATTTCGAAACGTTTTCAGTGGTTTATATTTTTATTGGTTAGGTACACTTACAGTTTTGAATTCGATAACCTTGTTTAACTTGGAACGACAATAAGGTCCAAAATTCCATTGGCTTAACAATTTGATTCTCTTGTAATAAAATCATCATCAGGCAAATATTCAGAACATTGTCATTGTAATTGTAGATTTTGGGAGGGTAAGTTACCTCAGTGCACTTAGGCCACAAAGGTGAGCTGCATCCCCAGCAGCTCCCCAATTTGGGCATCACCCAAGCCATCCAATCCTTTGGATGTACCTGAGGGCATCCGCAACTGGGGTGTTGCTGATTTCGGCCATATCAAACCAAAAGTTTCCCAACATGGATCCTCCAATTGTTGCGAGAGCTAAACAGTGACACAGGACATGTTCTGCCGTCTCGTTATCCCCGTTGCATCCTCGACAGTATGGGCTGTCCGCCAGTCCCATCCTGTGCATATGTTGATTTAGGGTGCGACAACTAGTCGCAGATTCTTTTGGGATAGTTGTCCCTCATTGCCGTAGTTTCCGTCATGTCCTTTCACCTATATAAGAGAAATGACATTATCTTTTGAGATATCATCGAGAGCTTCATGGTACTGCAGTATCACTCCTGAGGTAATTTTGCAACTACCGAGGCTAGCAAAGCGGCTCTGCTGTCTCTGTACCAGATACCAATACGTTGGTTCTTAATCTGTCGTTCAAGAATTATCTTTGCACCATGCATTATTCCCACTAGCTCCCCTGTCTGCTGTGTACCACAGGCCCTTATGGACTTCAAAGCCGTCCTCACAGCGACTTCCTCCTCAAAAATGTCGAGTGGTGGAATGCATAAGATCACCTCTAAGGCAGCCGTAGGGGTTGAACGTATAGCACCTGTAGAACTAAGTCACGCAAGACGTTGTACATGTCCTAGTTTGGTTGCTGCCGTAACTTGTCTGACTCTGGGCCACCAGACAAGTACTCCATAACATAGCATAAGTCTAATCACGGCAGTACCACAAGGTAATTCTGCAAGAGAGTCCCCAGAATTTACCTATAGCGCGGCGACACTGCCAGAAAGCCATGCATGCTTTTTTAGTTTTAACTTTCTAATGTTTCTCCGAATTCAGCTGTTTGTCAAAAATGCTTCCCAGGTATTTGAAAGTATGTGAACATCTGATAGAAGTGTCAAATAGTAAAGGTGTACGTAAGGATCCAACCTTCCTTTTCTTTGTAAAAAGTACCATTTCTGTCTTCAAGGGATTGACAGAGAGAAACTGTTCACTACTCCATTTTTCCGTTATTTGGAGAACCGTCTGCATTAAGGTGCAGAGCGTGCTCTCAAATTTCCATGTGATGAGGATGGCAATGTCATCCGCATATCCAATGGTATAGAACCCAGCATCATTGAGTGAGCTTAGAAAGCTATCCACCACTGTATTCCACAACAGCGGAGACAATACCCCGCGTTCTAGACAGCCTTTCATTACTATACCTCTAATATAGCTGTCTCATATATTAAATTGCACTGCTATCATCGCAAGCATGTGCTTTATCCACTCACCGAGACTAGGTGCAACTCCATGCTTACATATGGTAGAGTTAATACTTTCAAAGGAAGCCTTGTCAAGGGCTCCTTCAATATCAATGAAAACTTCCAGAGTAGACATTTTATTATCTAACGATCTCTCATTTCGATTCACTACAGCGTATAGCGCCGATTCAGTAAATTTCCCTGGGATGTAAGCATGTTGGTTCAGGTGCAATGGGTGTGAAACAAGCACCTTCTCCCTGATTTCTCTGACACAAAGTTTCTCCAGCGTCTTGAGTAAGAAGGATGTAAGACTAATGGGACGATATGATTTGGCTAGAGAGTAGTCGGTACGCCCTGGTTTAGGTATAAAAACTACCTTCACTTCTCTCCAGCTCTCTGGTATATATCTAAACGCGGTACATGCCCGGTAGATGTGCACCAGGTGAGCATGTATCAAGTTCAGTCGCCATTGTAATGAGGCTGAAAAGAAACCGTCCACTCCTGAAGAAAGGAATTTATAGCCCAGGTTATTTTATCACTGCGTACGACCTGGTCCGCCATTTCCCAATCCTTCTGGGTAGGAGGTGGAGCGTCGGGCCGCTGCCATACACGGTCAGGGGTGACAATACAGCTTGGGAAATGTGTTTGAATTAACACTTCCGCCGTCTTTTCGGGTTTGGTTGTAGAGGAACCATCCCCTTGCGTGAGATAACCTGGTTGTTGATTGGGGTCCTTAGAAAGGATCCTTTGTAATCTAGCCGCTGCGGTAGTGGTCTCTATAGAACTGCAAAGAGTTTTCCAAGAGTCCCTCTGCCTCGAGCGAATTTCTTTTTTGTATATTCGTTTTTGGTCTTTGTAAGCCTCCCAGTTACTAGTAATTCTAGTTCGCTTGGCTTTATTGAAGAATTTGCCCAACTTTGATTTCATCCTCCCTAGTTTCCTGCACCACCAAGAGGTTGTGCGATTCGCCCTGGATGCCCTCAGCTGGCACGATGATTCATAGGATTGTAGTAGTGAGTTCTGCGGAATATCCACGCTGGACTGCAAGTCTTCTATCTGAACAATCGCTTCCGGGAATCGACTTCACCAGGTGGGCTTCCAGATATGCTTTGTAAGATAGTCTGTTAGTCCGCCTAGGGTTTTGGTGTGGCCGTAGTACCAGATAGTCTGAAACAAAGCCATCTGTGGTCTGACATGGATACAACAGGTGATACCTGCCAGCCCTCAATAGTATTGGGAATACTTGAAGATGCCAGAGTGATATCTATCACGGTCTGGCTACGCATTGTGACAAAGGTAGGTTAACATCCGCGGTTCAGTATTTCTAAATTTATATTTATTACGTACTCAAGTAAAGACCTCCTCTGGTGTTAATGCTACTGTTGCCCCACGAAACATGATGAGCATTCCCATCACAACCAATAATTAGGTGTTTATTGTTCCTCTCACAGTAATCCACCAATTCGATCTACTCCGCGCTAGGTGGAGGGTCGATTGAGTCACTGATGCTAATAGTACATCTTCCTTCCTTCCGTTTATGCCACAACTCATCTGTATTGCCGTAATATCACGCATACAAAGGCGTGGCAAAGCAAAGGCTTGTAGGTGTTTAGGACAGTACATACACGTCCTTGGTTTCTCTTGACTGTTATCTGTAAATACAGCACCATTACGATTATTCAATCCACAGACCTTAGATTTTGCTATCCAAGGCTCTTGTATTAATGCAACAATGTCCTGCTGACTATCGAGATGTCTGCATAGAGTAACAGCAGCCACTCGACAGTGTTGCAGGTTAATTTAAATAATGTTCAGTCCAGGCTGGACGGACATGGAGCCAGCAGAAAGTTAGTCGGCCCCGGTGTCCGACCCGGACTCCATTAGCACCTCCATCAGCATCCTGGGTAGTTGTGGGGCCTCTTCTTTGGATGGCTGCTCTGGTAGCTGCAGCGCTCCTAGTGGTGGTGGATGGGCGTCCGAAGACGCACCCTGTCCTGCAACAGCGGAGGGTTGATGGGTATCCGTGGAAGCACCCTGACCTGAAATTTGATTTTCGGAGGCAGAAGATGATTCTCCAGACCTCTGAATTTTTACATTTAGGGCGATAAACTGGTAGTGCAGTTTACCGCCTCTGCTTTTCACGGCTGTCTCCGCTTCTCTGTTTAAGCCGAAAATCGGGAGTCTGCCAGGTGGCTCTTTCCTTTCGGCGGTATGGAAGAGGGGCCAGTCCCCAACGCCTAACCCAGGATTCTGCGCTGCCAGACATCGAAAGACGTAGGATACAATTAATGGCCAGTTTTTTCTCGAATACAGATAGACAGTATTTTTTTGAATAGTATTTAAATTGTTTACGTTTCGAAATACAGTAGTGAAAAACTTTATTAATTTATAACAGAAAGGGTTTTTGTTTTCTGACACGATTACCATCAGATTATTCAGAAAAGTTTTCAGTGATTTATATTTTTATTGGTTATATAAGCTTGTAGCTTTGAATTCGATAAACATTGTTTAACGTGGAACGAAAATAAAGGTCCAAAACGTTAATTAAATTCCATTGGCTTAACTATTTGATTCTCTTGTAATAAGATCGTCATTAGGTAAATATTCAGAACCCATGCATTAACATTTCGTAGTCTTCAGTGTTGTAGGGTACAAGTAATGGCCAGTTTTTTCTCAAATACAGTTAGACAGTATTTTTGCACTTATATTTAAATAGTTTACGTTTCTGAATACAGTAGTATGAAAATAGTATATTATTATACGAGTTTCATAACGGGCTTATTGTAGCACGCGTGGGTTTGGGGCACGACGAGCGTAGCGAGGAGTGCTCCAATGGAACAAGTGCTACAATG
>JABXWE010015942.1:0-18115 GCA_014611495.1 Limonius californicus | reverse complement strand
ATTTGTAGTAAACATTTTTCGTTTTACTTGAAAGAGTTATTAGACACAATATTTGTTTATATTGTTATTATTTATATTTTTATATAAAATGTATTCAAATTGTCAAAATTTTAAAATATATATAATTCAAAGCATTACTGATTTTCTATAAGTAGAAATTAAATTTTTTCATTGTTTACCGAAATAGGAAAAATACAAACAATAATAGTAGGTATAATTGCAAAATAGTTTACTCTGTACGAAACCTATTTACACTTTAGTTCTAAAATAATTAAGGAAGCAGAACATTATAAACTATAAATCAATGTCGGTCACTTCTACATCCTGTATATAGTAGAATTGATTATTTATAATAAGGTGATTTGCACACTTCAGTTTAAAAATATTGCATCCGTAAGTTACATTTTCCAATATTCTTGTATATACACTAGTCTCTATCACGCATAACGTGTATATAGCGCATATCGTAGTCACTAGGAGTTCCAAACGATCAGAATGAATTTTTGTTATTAAATTGGTCATTAAGCCATGAATGATTATAGATATTATTACGTCTTTTACGTACCTACTTACAGTAAATACTCTATTACAGATAATTAAATGAGTTAAGATATCCAAATTGCTCTGTAGCAAGATGATCTCTCCTTTTCTTTCTAATAACAAATTCTCTGTATATTTCTTTACGGAAACCATCTTTGATTGGAGTGCATTGTTTATAATTTCTTTAAGCAGATTTCTGAATACATTTTGTACAAAATTCTGAACAAAATTTGGTGCGTATTATATGTCGGTGTCATACCTTTAACCTTTACCACAGAGAACGCCTTTACAGTTTACCAATACAATTTTGATTACATTATATTCTTTACAGATCACATTGTATAAATTAGTAGTCAATACTAACAGTGCGTACTGTTGCCAGTAGGTGGGGCTGGAGTCGCTTGTTGGACTAATATCGCAGGTGTCGCTATTTTCATTTCAGAATTATTAGGAATGAAAACTTCGTCTACTAAACTACTTATATGTTTTAGAAAGTATAAAAGAATTCCTTTTTAGAATAATACTAATCATCTTCATTGATTAATAATAATCACCACCAGATGTCAGTACATAGTGATAGTAACAGCTAACAGGTGTCGCTGAAGACTTGGTTAGGGAACCGTAATAGTAGGTGAATTTCACGAATACCGAAGTCTCAAGCAACAATGTACAGTTTTGTGCGAATAATGTTTGATAGTTAACGTAAATGCAGGTTTTAGAAAAGATGAAAGCATCCCTTTTCAGTACAGCATTAATTCTTTTCGATAAAACAATAGTAACCATCAACAGATGTTAACACATGATGATAACAAACACCAGTAGGTGTCGCTAAAATGTCAAATTTGCAGGTAAAAGTCTTTAAAAATGTTTGAAAACCTTGCACTATGTTGTTGCCCTGATATTTTCTAAAAATTAGTACAGAAAATTATTGTGTAACATCGTTACGCTGGACATTGAGAACCCTCCGACATCCTTGTAACGTTTATAAATACAAATTGAAACAATACAAGTTAAACTGAACGATTCCTATAATCCTTTGGAAATTATCTTCTTTTCGTGAAGAATTTTTACTGTGCTACAATAATATTGGATTAATGTTCAGTATAGTCCAAAATTATATTTTTTAAATTCTTGAAAACGAATTGTTTTGTATTTTAAGATTAATAGAGTTGTGAGTGGGTAGATCATTAATTTATTAACTAATAAATGAACGAATTACTTTGTTGTTATTTTCCCATACTTAGAATATTTTATTCTGTGTACACATCTGTATTATGAACCGTTATAGCCAGTACTTATGTTTTTTCATTTTATTCACTATTTCTGACAATGGCGCGCTGAGGTATCGAGTAAACAATAAATTTGCAGTGATAACTAACATCTTTGGAATTCTCGCATTCAAAACGTTGTAAGTATTCTATTATATATTTGAAGGAACTGGTAACTGGTGCTTACCAGCCTGTCGAAATTTGGCTCTTACTGATAATTTCAAAAACTTGAAAATTTTGAAAAACTATTACCTACTCAAAAGGCTCAAACCAATAATAGAAAGAAAATAACTGATACCAATACACCAGTTTGGATTCCGAAGCCAATATTCAACTGTAGAGGAAGGTCACAGGTTAATAAAATCATAGCGACAAATTTTGAGAAGAAACAAGTCTGCTCAGCAATCTTCTTAGATGTTGCCCAGGCTTTTGATAAAGTATGGCATCAAGGACTGAATCATAAACTAGAAAAAAATCAGCCTAAACAATTTGCTGAACTTCTGAAATCTTACATCGCAAACAGACTTTTCAGGATCAAGTAAGAAAAGGAATACTCCGACTTATACGAAATCAAGGCAGGGGTATCACAAGGTAGTGTACTGGGGCCAATACTATACCTATTGTACACAAACGACATCCCGTCAAGCAATGAGAAAACAAAAACCACGTTTGCAGACGACACTGCAATACTAGCGGTAGGCGAAAGAATTAAAGCAACGGCAGAAATATTACAAGCCATAAACCGGGTGGACAGATGGACAAATCTATGGAGAATAAAACTAAACGAAAGCAAGTTAGTGCATATCAGCTTCATGAGCAAGGAGGATGCTTCCGTACCAGTGATTCTCAACAACAGCATCATACCGCATTCTAATACAGCTAAGTATCTTGGACTGAAGTTGGATGCCAAACTACGATGGAAAGAGCATATAAAGAAGAAAAGAGAACTAAATATAAAATATGGGAAAATGTATTGGCTACTGGGAACAAACTCATAACTTTCAATACATAACATGATACTTCTATACAATCAAGTTCGAAAACCAGTATGGAATATGGTTATCAACTCTGGGGTTGCGCCAAAACTAAATTTAAAAAATTTAAAATTTCTTGCGCAAAGTGCTGAAGAATATCGTAAATGCACCCTTGTACGTTCGAAATAGTGATACCCACAGGAATTTAGGTACAAAAGCCGCGATGGAGAAAATAAAAATAAAACCTTGCCCAGGAGCATGAGACCAGGCTTCATCACCACGCAAACCTCGAGGTAATCCAATTCCGCGACGGTACAGATCTAGTACGAAGGCTCAAGAGGACCAAACCGTTTGAGCTAGTGTAAAGGGACGTCAAAGTATCAGTGAAAAAAGCAGAGCAAAAGTGAAGTGGTAACACACAAACAATGTGGCAAGGCAGAACCGAGAGGATACCAGCGGGTGAATTCTTAGCATAACCATTTAGTTAATTTAGGTAAGTTAGATAAAAACTGCTGGTTAGTCTTTTAGGCTAGTAGCGATGTAATACCTTAGTATAATAAAAAATTTTTGAGCTAGCTTTCAGTACATCCATATTGAAGCAAAAATTTGAACGGTCTTATTTTTAAAAATACCTAAAATTATGATACCAATGTTTACAAAAATAGGTTTTAAAGCATTAATTTAATAAAATAGTATATATTATTAAATGTTTTTAAACCTAAACATTATGATACATTTATATATCTATATTTTACCAGTAAATATTAAAAAAACTAAACGAGTTTTGCTGGTAGCATTGTAGCATTGTAGCATTGTAAAATGGTGTTTCATATGATTGTCATCAGAACAGTTTGGTATTTGTTCATATTCTTAATAAAGATGAAGCTTCCACTGTCGTTATTTTTTTCCAAATTCGAATTGGATATGTAGTTTAAGGCACTTTTTATACGATTGTAACAAATTTTTAAAGCCAGTATCGCTTCTGCTTTCGGCGACCATCAAGTTTCAGATAATTTTCACATTTTTTCAGTTCTGTGTCTAAAATTCTCCAGCGATGAGTGGACGCAGAAAAGAAAGTAAATAGTTTTTGCACAAACATAATATAGTGACATGCAGCACTACAACTTCCTGTAGCGAAATTTCCGACTAAATTTAGAGAGTGATTAGCGCAGGGGATGCAGACCGCACTTGGGCTGTATTTTTTAATGCATACTTGTAATCCGGAATATTTTCCGGACATATTCGCGACGTTGTCATATGTTTGCCATCGACACAGTTTAATATCTATGCCTATTTTTTTTAAATTTGCGGTAATTGTCCTTCTAAATATGATAATGTATGTTTTTCTATAGATACGAATGCTAGAAATTTTTCTTTTGTATCACCAATTGATAATACATACCTTATAACTAGCGTCAGTTGATCAGTATGTGAAACATCAGGTGTAGAGTCGAGTATAAGACTATAATAACACTGTTAAACACACATTTTGTCACATGGAAATTTTTAGTTGTTTCTGATGTATTTCGGCACTGTAAAAACGAATTTAATAACAAAACTTACCTATCACCAATGAATTTTTAGTAACGAGCATTTATATTTTGCAAGTATGCAACATAGGCATATTGCGCCACTTGAGTACCTAATGTATCAGCAGTGACGAATATACCGTGTTAAGATAAGTTCATTCCTGTCTATTACATGCAAGAAGTACGCACCAAATCTGATATTGTGCATTAGTAGGCATTTACTGGCGTATGAAGTTACTGCATTTCCTATATCGTGCCGCGAAACGTCATTACTAACGTGTTTGTGTTCGACATACTTGATTTATGTTTATTACTGTACTGTGATTGACTGTGAATGAACAAGTAAGTACAATGCCTAGGCAGTGTGTAAATAATTTCAACAGTTTTTGTTATGTGTGTGGGGAACTAACTTTTAAATCGCAAACACCTACTTTCATCCCACTTGTACCAAGAGCTTACGAACTTTATTACGGAGTTAAAGTAGGCGATCAAGATAAGTCATGGGCTCCTCACATATGTTGTAAGACTTGTGTAACATTGTTAACAGTTTGGTTGAAAGGTACAAAACGTAAAATACGCTTTGCAGTACCAATGGTGTGGAGAGAACAGAAAGACCATGCCACATATTAATACTTTTGTCTCATTAACATACTGGGTATCGGACCGAAGTCTAAGAATACTGTGCAGTATCCCAATTTACCATCAGCTTTACGGCCCGGCGAACATAGTGAAGAACTTCCTATCCCAAATCCAGCAGAATTTTGGAGTTTGGACGAAGAAGAACCTGAAAGCACTGGTGTTCTAACTGATGATATGCAATTCGCACAGGAAGTCGACAATGATCCACTATTTCAAACACCAGAATGTTCAACAGAACCACATGTGATTTCACAGGCTGAAATGAATGATTTCGTTCGAGATTTAAAACTAGCGAAATCACAGTCAGAACTTTTAGTATCGAGATTAAAAGGATGGAATGTCCTCGAAGGTGACGTACATATAACTCACTTCCGAAAACATCAAAAGAGACTTACATATTGTTTCGCCCAAGAAGGGACTTTAGTATATTGCACGGATGTTTCACGGATGTTTCAGTTTATTTCACGCATTAGGACAGAAACATGAACCAAGTAATTGGCGCCTATTTCTAGATTTCTCAAAACTTAGCTTAAAAGCAGTTTTGCTTCACCAGGACAATAAATACCCATCTATACCTATAGCTCATGCCGTTCATATGAAGGAATCATACGAGAATATGCGATATCTCCTAGAACACATCCGGTATAATGACTATGAGTGGTCAACCTGTGGAGACCTAAAAGTGATAGCGCTTCTTCTTGGACTTTAGCTGGGGTATACAAAATTTCTTGTTAGGATGGGACAGAGATCGTCACTATATACAGAAGGAATGGCCACTACGTTAAGCACTAACTCCGGGTCAAAAAAATATTACCAACGAACCACTCGTTGACCATAAAAACGTATTTCTACCACCTTTGCATATTAAATTGAGCCTAATGAAAAAGTTTGTTAAAGCACTAGATCGGAACGGAAGAGGGTTTTTGTACCTGAAACAGAAATTTCCGAGAGTTAGTGAGCCAAAAATTAAAGACGACATATTTGTGGGACCACAAATACGAGAAGTAATGAAAGATGGCGAATTTGACAACTTGCGGAATGAAGTTGAACTAAGAGCATGGAGAGTTTTTACAACAGTTGTAACCAATTTTCTTGGAAATGTCAAAGCTGAAAATTACAAAGATCTTGTGACTGAAGTACTTAGTGCCTATAGAGAAATGGGATGTAACATGTCTTTAAAAATTCATTTTCTGGATGCTCATCTCGATTTATTTCCGGAAAATTTGGGTGCCGTAAGCGAGGAACCTGGAGAACGGTTCCAACAAGACGTTGCAACCATGGAAAAGCGATACCAAGGCAAATGGAGTCCTGGTTTGTATGTTGATTACTGCTGGACATTAATCCGTGATGCCCCAGAGACCAGATATCGCTGTAAAATATCCGCAACAACATTTTGAAGTAAGTGCAACATTAAGAACATACCGATAAAGATATATTTCCGTATAATGCACAACACATCGTAGCAAATAAAGTATGGGTAATAGAGAAAATCCAAGGTCATTTTCTGTTTTCTGGTAAAATTTTACATAACGTACGCCATGTTTTATCCATGCCACAAGAAAAGTTGATATTTGTTTACCAGTGTAATTGGCAGATAAAATTTCTATAAATGATGATACATGTTTATAACATGATTTTCTTCTAAACATAGTTTACCTTCCTCAATTTTGACACACAAGTTTTATTGTTTTATTGTTTTCTTCGGGAATTTTTAAATTTCGTATTGAAAACAAACATTTCACTTCTACTAATCCATCATCATTTACGATACCATCAAGAGACGCTCCTAAATAAGGATAATCCTTGCACACAAATAATTCACAAGACGTCATCCGTAAATTCGGTTATGTTCGTACAAATTAAGGGTCATTTTTCATTAATTCTGCCGTTAACTATCGCACGAGTGCTTCAATTTTTGGAACTGTACAACATTGTTTTTACTAATACAAGGCATGATGTTGTAGCTCTTCCTATGCATATTGGACCGAAACTGGATACTGTAAGTCTATTTCGACGAGTCTCATGCCACTTTACATTGACATGTTGTCCAACTGTAAGCTTTTCGATAGCCGTACGTCATATTTTTGTAAATCATTATGTAGTTTAGATTTTTCAATTGCTAATTTGGTGTTTGTCAAGTCAGGCTTATCGGCATCAGGTCCATGGTCTTCCGAAGCAGCTTCCCCACCAGCAACGTATTTTCTTCTATTTCTTTTTAAGGTTCGTGTATATCGTCGTCTTTTTTCTTCAAATGACAAAATTTCATAAATTGCGCACAATTTATTTTCGTGTTTGCATTGTTTATGCCATGAAGGACCTGGATTAATGGATACAGCAGCTCCATAGCACCGTCGTTGGAAAGATCTGCGTTGTTTAAAATTAATTCTCCCCCCCCTCACCCTCAGAAAATTTCGTAATTAAAGACATGAACCGTTGTGCGTAATTAATTGTAATATTTTTGGTTAATCGATGTGCCTTTCTAACTACAGTATCTATAATTTTATTAAGTTTTTCTAATATTTGACTGCTAGTTAACAGTGGAACGAAATTTTCCTCTTCTGTGTCTTTTCTCCTACATTTGTTTTTACAGCTCGAGTGGTTCCCAAACACAAAATATTGGCACAGGTCTTTGGTGGAGATTTGTTGAGATTTATAGATGGCTGATCTCACGGCTACACTGAGTCTTGTGAATCTGAATTTAACAATACGTTTTGATGAAAGTTCAAATTTTGGATTTTACTGCACGTTTATATAAATGTGACGTAAATGCTCGTGTAATATGATTAGCGCATTCAAGTTTGCAAACGTATCTGCCGTAACAAATCTTTTCTAAAATTCTCGTATACACACTATAATCTCTGTCTCCAATCACACAGTTACCTATAGCGAAGATTATCCTGGATTTCCTTTTCGTTAAAACCTTGAAGAACAATGTCTTGTTCCATACCGGAAGACGAGCCGCTATAATTTTTAAAACACTGATGTGTGCCAGGTTCCACTTTCTTATTTTGTAATATGTAACGAATTTTTTTTATCTATATACAGGGTGACATAATAGTGCGATTGTGTAATGTGTATCCTAATATCTTCATTATAGTAGCTTGGAGAAACCGATATAAGTTGTTTGTTTGATTACTGTGCATAACTTAAAATTATTGCTGACTATACAGGGTGTTTTGTTTTAGTGGGACAATGGACAACTTCTTTATTTTAATTAGAACATCCTGTATATCATTACATTTAGGATTTCTTATTTTTTAATCTTTACAACGATTTAGGATTTTAGGTATCTATCGCTAGTGGTTTCGGTAATAATTAACATTTTATTAAATTTTGAAAAAATGACGGTCTGTCTTTGACAGTTAGTACAGTAGTAATAAGATATAATTTTATTTTGTTTTAAAAATATATTAATGAATATAGCATTTTATAAAAATTGAGTTATTGAGTGACATTTTAAACTACAAATACTTGTATGTTTTACCGCGCTTTTAAGAACAAAAACGAAATTAAACAAAAAAAACAACCAATCATCAGGCTTTCATTAAAACAATTGCTAACCGTGAACAAACTACGTACGTTGTAAGGTTCTATATGACTTGTATTTTTCGTTTTGAAAAGCAGTCATACGTAATTAACCAAATACAAGGTACATTAACATCAAACTATTTTTTTATTGAACAGTTACAATGCCAATAATAATCAACACTAGCATTTCTAAACATTGCTGACAACCGTATGATATAAACAGTGAGGTAAGACACGGATAACTTATCAGCACTACAGATTTAGTGTATGTATACCTAGTGTTATGAGCTCTATAAGTCGGCCATTTTCTTGAACATACAAATTTAATCGATGCGTAAAGGAATTGCTCACACTTCCCAACATTGCAGGTGTTACGTCTCTAAAACCAAGTTGAATTCGCATTCGCATATCTGCTCTTGTCGTAGAGCGAATTCTGTAAACTTTATCTTTTACAAACCCCCACAGAAAGAAGTCTAATTTGGTTAGGTCGGGGGACCTTGACGGCCAAACCACTGAACCTCCTTCCCCAATTCAATTATTGGGAAATTCAGCGTTTAAAACGTCCAAATTATAGTGTCATGTTGCAACCATAAGTTCTGTATGATGTTTAACGGAATATATTCTAATAAATCTCAAAAACTGTGTTCTAAAAATTGTAAATACAGGTGACCATTCAGGTGTCCTTCAAAAAAGTATGGATCAATGACATGTTTGTGTACAATTGATTATCCACTTCTCTTACAAATGACGGATTTTCCGTTGAATAATAGTGGAAGTTGTGACCATTCTCATTCCCATGTTTATGAAAACTTGCTTTTTTCGGAGAAATGGAGATAATTAAAGAAATTATCTTGAGCATTTATTTATTGATGAGTCCATGCGCAAAACATTAGCCGACGTTGAAGGTCATGGTCAAACAGTTCTTGATGAAGTTGAATGTGGTAGGGATGGTACCTGTACTTTTCAATATTTTCTACACAGAATACTAGAATACTAGCGTATGTCTGTTCGGTGGCTTATATCTCTGGTGCTACAGTTCGGATCTTATACTACTGAAGCTATTATAGCAAATTCTTTAGTTGCATGCTGCCCTCATGGAGTACTATCGTGTTTAATACTGCCTGTATTTAGAAAACTTTATCGTAATCGTTTGAAAGCCAACACACTGGGATGACTTCGGTCTGGGAAACGTTCAGCGTAAACTCTGGAAGCTAATAAACAATTTCTTTGTCACTCCCCCAAAATAAATAACAGATCAACCATTTCATCTTTTAAAAAATTCATATTACACGCACCTAAATAACTGAATTTTCAACCAATCAGTTAATAACACCACAAAAATGCTAGTTTCTTGATAGTTAGCAATTCTTTTAACGAAAGCCTTGTTACGGACCAAACGAGCTTTTTCGTCGACAGAAAAGATGGAAAAGGACCTTCAGTATCAAATATACTTAATTGTTGGTTTTATTAATTTAATAAATATTAATTGAGAAAAATAAAATTGTATTGCATATTTCTTTGGTACAATTCATATGCGACTGGGATCGTATGTATTGAGTATTTCGAAAAGAAAAGATACGCAGAACCTCAAAAAAAACTGATTTTTGTTTCGACTGCAATATCGGCCAACCTTTCTCTCAGACCCACTGGAAATTATAGGAAACACATAGGTGCAAATGGTTGATCATTGCTGAACATGCCACGTGTTCTTTCTTGAACTCAACTTAATTCTGTTCCTTTTCCCCAAGAACCCCCCACGCACGCCGCTAGCCAGAGCGCTTTGCGCAGAGGCTATGACGTCAGCTTAGTGCGGAATTCCGTGCGAATGCCGAACGCTAAGATGCGGTAAAGAAATTGCGATCGACCGCGTCTGTTCAGTTGCGGTAAACAAAACTTCACAGATTCATTGTAGACAGAACGCGAATCCCCATGTATTGACTGCAATCGTCCTCCAAACTACATAATCAATCTGATTAAAGAGAAGAGTCAAGCACGAAGGCAGTGGCAACGAACACGAAACCCCGAAATGAAGCGACTACTAAACAACCTAATGCACCGCATAAAAAAAGGAACTGGACGGATACAAAATAGAATCATACAAAAAATACATCGCCGATATCGGCCCGGGAGACCCAGGGATGTTGAAATCCACTAAACGAATTTTAAAACAGAATGATGAACTACCCACCCTTACCGGTGTAACAGATACACTTACCACGAGTGCTGAAAAATCAGAAGCGTTCGCCTCTCATCTTGAAAAGGTATTCACATCATCATATATCTACAACCCATTGCAGACATGTCATGTGATTAATTACGCTAAGGGAAATCTTCCCATTCCTGAAAACATTGAACCCACATCTCCCAACTTATAACAGCTTTACCTAAACGGAAAGCACCCGGATGTGATCTTATTCCCAACATAGTACTCCAGCACTTAACCAAGAAATGTTTGGCTTACGTAGCTTCTCTGTTCAATGGATGTCTCCGAAAAGGCTACTTTCTCAGTAAATGGAAGCAAGCACATATTCTAATGTTCGCCAAAGCCGGGCAAAAACAAAAATGATATCAATAATTACAGACCTATAAGTCTTTTAACCACTCTCTCCAAGGTTTTTGAAAGAATTATCTACACACGAGTATTGAAAGACATCGAAACACTACATGCCCTGCCACCCTCACAATTTGGCTTTAAGAGAGGGCATTCAACATATCACTAGCTTCAACGCGTCAGCGAAACCATCTCAATAGGCTTTAAAAACAAGAATTACACCACAATGGTCCTTCTCGCCGTAGCACAGGGCTTTGACAAGGTCTGGATCGAAGGCTTGAAGAAAAAGATCTTGGACTTGAACATACCTAGTTACCTGCAGCAATCATCTTCTCCTTCCTTGATCACAGATTATTTGCAGTTAAATTAAATTCTTACACATCTCAATATAAAGAAATCCACGCATGTGTCCCACAAGGAAGCATTTTGGGGCCACTTCTCTTCAATATCTATACTTCGGGCATACCAACAGTAACAGCATGCTTAGCAATATTTGCCGATGATACTGCTATAATTACACATAATTCCAACTTGGATGCAGCAGTCCATAAATTACAACATGCCGTTAACAATATTATTAAATGGTACAACAACTGGAATATCCGAATCAATCCCGCAAAATGCCAATCCAAAATATTTGCCCTGACACCCACCTAACATCGAAATAAGCGGAGTCATCAATCATATCATGGAACCCAAAAGACAGTGCCGTCAAATATGTAGGAGTACATTTAAATACTTTTCTGAGCTGGAGCTATCATGTAAATCAAAAACTCTCCCAAGGCAATAATAGACTAAGACAGCTTTACCCTATAATAAATCGGAAGTCGTCACTCAAACCCGAATGTACTATGCTATTATGCAAGACCCTACTACGACCATTAATACTCTATGCTAGTCCGGTCTGGCTCAACACATCCAAAACCAGTACAAATATTGCAACGATTTCAAAATAATATTCTTCGAACTGCTGTAAACGTTCTTTGGTACATCCGTAACAATCAACTCCACTGCGAATTAGGTGTTTCGCTAATTCAAGACTTCATGTTAAAATGTGCTAAAAAGTTCTTTACAAATGCTAGTGCGTGCGATGGTGCAGTGTTTTTCAATCTCTGTCAAAAAAACATATATACTAGATTAAAGCGAAAAATGCCGCAAGATCATATAGCTTCTGAAGACGATAGTGACTAAGCTAATCCGTAACAATAATTTAACATTTATAAATTTACTGGATCCGTATGAGACGTTATAATAGTCTTGCCGTTATTTTTGTCATTTACTGTCTATATCCTAAATACCATGTGTAACACTTATATGTTGACCTGACAATAATTAAGAAAAAAAAGAACGCGATTCAACAATTTCAAAGTTTGAAAGGAATTAGTTTGTCAACGCACGGAAACGTTCGATGTTTCGAATCTTTTTATTGGTAGGGAAGTAACAGCAATTGTGCAAGTTGAATGAGTTTGTGGCATCGTTGAGAACACACCATGTTTTCTCCCCCCACGAATCTGACTAACTTCACTGAGATGGATCAGTGCCCGATCAAAAGAAGTAGAGGGCCGGGGGCTGGCCATATGTGGTTTAGGGTATACCCTACCCTTAAGTAGTGCAAACATCAATATTACAATTTACTTTCGGCTTAGACCGCGTCGTCATTTGGGAACAACGCCCAGCATTATCAGGTAAGGACCGACCTGTAGCTTGTCTGACTGTACAAGCATTTGCTCTAGAAGTTTGAGACATATTTGTTCGTAGGCCCTGCCTGCCAAAACAGGGCCGTGTGCTTCTATTAATCAAACCTTGGGGCGGACAAGGATTTGATCTTGATGTATTTTGTTTGCCAGGACAATAATACTTAATCGGCTTATGCCTGTTAGCTGTTTGTGAACCCATACACACTAACGTTTCGCAAGACATTGCAGCTTGCATCTTCAGAGTGAATATAACACTAAACTCAAATCCGGGAAGCGGAGGTATTTAAACCTCTTTGAGCCAGTCGGGCAGAACGACGGAGTTCTGGTTGGCTGTCACCGTTGGGCAAGGACGGATCCGGTGGAGCGTGATCGTGTGATCGATGATGCGTAGGAGTCCTTAGAGGATAAACTACTGGAGTCCAAGCTTTACTGAGTCTAAAACCATCCTCCCTGTTTATGTTGTTAGGTTGTTTTTCAATTTCAATTGCTTCACGTATGATACGAGGGAAGTAATGAGGCACTCTGGCGAGTACCCGAGCATTGTCAAAGTCCATCTTATGTCCAGTTAAACCAGTATGTTCAGCCACCGCAGATTTTGTGATGCGTTTATGTTTGCAATCACCTTTGTGCTCTCGCAATCTTAACTCAATGGAACGACCAGTTTGTCCGATGTAGTTTGAGCCACAGGAGCAAGGGATATTGTAGATCCCGGCTGATTTTAAATTTGATATATGATCTTTTACGGATCTGAAACTGTTTCCCAAAGTTTCATTAGTCCTAAAGACTGTCTTTATGCTGTACCTTCTAAGAACATGCCCAATCTTATCAGTAGTGCCTTTACTGTAAGGTAGAAAAGCTAAGCCTTCCGGAGGTGCCAGTTCCTCCTTAGCCTTGGCTGTTCTGCATTGCGGATTGCTCTCTGAATTTCTGTGGCTGTATAACCATTTTGTTGTAACGACATCAAGAGATGAGTTTTCTCTTGTTGTAGGTGTTCTGCATCTGAGATTCGAACTGCTCTGGTTGTTAGAGTTTTTAACACAGTTGCTTTCTGCATCGGGTGATGATGCGAATTTGCATTTAAATACCTGTCTGTATGTGTTTTCTTTCTGTAAACTGCGTGCCCCAAGCTGCCATCCGGTTTCCGTGTAACCTGTACGTCTAAGAATGGAATACTGCCATTTTCCTCTACTTCCATTGTGAATTGGATTTGATCATGAATTGAGTTTAGGTGTAATAAAAATTGTTCTAGTGTTTGGCGTCCGTGAGACCAAATGACGAACGTATCGTCTACGTATCTGAACCAGGATTTAGGTTTAAGGTCAGCTGCTGCCAGAGCTTTGGTTTCAAAGTCTTCCATGTATATGTTGGCAATAACAGGCGATAGCGGTGAACCCATAGCCGCTCCTTCAATCTGTTCATACAAGTTGCCATTCCAACTGAAAAAGGTGTTTTTCAAACATATTTCGACTAATTGGTTTAGATCTGTAGGTAGTTTATCTCTTAGGATCTCTAACACACCATCTACCGGTACTTTTGTGAAAAGGGACACAACGTCGAAACTGACTAAAATATCTCCTTCACACAGCCGTAAGCTTTTGATCTTGTTGACAAAGTCACAGGAATCCCTTATGTACGATTCTGTGTTGCCACTAAGTGGGCGAAGCTTAGTGGATAAGTACCTTGCTAAAGCATGTGTAGGAGAATTTATAGCACTCACAATAGGTCTGAGTGGCACTCCGGCCTTGTGTATTTTGGGTAAACCATAAATACGTGGGGTGATAGAGTTTTTGGGTATGATGCGCTGTTTTTCCGTGGCGTCAATAGCATCGGAGCAGTTGATAGCAGCAGTCACTTTTGAGATGAGAGAGTTAAGCGGATTGCGATTAAGCCTTCTGTATGTGCAATCGGACAGTAGTGTTTCCATTTTTAAATTATAATCTGAAGTGTTCATCACAACAGTAGCATTGCCTTATCTGCTTTAAGTATGAGGACATCTTTGTTATCTCTTAGTAATTTCAGTGCTTCTTTCTCATTTTTACTGATATTGGAGCGGGGCGGCTTCGCTCTTCTTATTATGCTTGATACATCCTGTCTTATACTTTCAGAAATTACTGTAGGTAGTCTGTGAATTGCTGCTTCTACGCCAGATACTATATCTTCCACCGGAATGCGTTTGGGTGCTATAGCATAATTAAACCCTTTCTTTAGTACTGATGTCGTTTGCTCATCTAGCAGCATGTTGCTAAGGTTTACTATCACCTTGTGATTAGGTAATTCGTTCCGGGGCGGTTTCGGAACTAACCGTTCGTATTTTCCAGTTTGTTTGACGGTTGCTTGTTCTAATGTACTTTGAGCCTGCTTACACGTTATTGTGTCAATTTTCTCCCACAAGGATGCTTCTAGCGTACTAGAGAGTTGTAAATGTAGCTCATACAGCTTACAGTCAATTTTATCAAGATCTATGCGAGTTCTACTGATTTCTGATTTCAGAAGCCCGAGGCTTGCTTCCCGGAAGATTCGCTCGTTGTGCCGGTTATGCAAATGGTGTTTGATGAACACACAGTTTGGTAGAACCTTGTTGTCACGACAACGTTTAAGAAAGGCCAAGTCTGCCAGTAACTTGGCTTTCTTTTGTCTAAATTGGTCAAATGTTCTCGTTTGAGTATAAACATCCTCGCCGTGGAGGCGTGAAATATATTCTTTGAGGCTTTCGCGGTTTCTCGAACTGTCAATATTACAATTTACTTTCGGCTTAGACCGCGTCGTTATTTGGGAGCTACACCCAGCATTATCAGGTAAGGACCGACCTGTAACTTGTCTGACTGTACAAGCATTTGCTCTAGATCCTGGTTCAGATATGTAGACGATACGTTCGTCATTTGGTCTCACGGACGCCAAACACTAGAACAATTTTTATTGCACCTAAACTCAATTCATGACCAAATCCAATTCACAATGGAAGTAGAGGAAAATGGCAGTAAATATTCCATTCTTAGACGTACAGGTTACACGGAAACCGGATGGCAGCTTGGGGCACGCAGTTTACAGAAAGAAAACACATACAGACAGGTATTTAAATGCAAATTCGCATCATCACCCGATGCAGAAAGCAACTGTGCTAAAAACTCTAACAACCAGAGCAGTTCGAATCTCAGATGCAGAACACCTACAACAAGAGAAAACTCATCTCTTGATGTCGTTACAACAAAATGGTTATACAGCCACAAAATTCAGAGAGCAATCCGCAATGCAGAACAGCCCAAGGCTAAGGAGGAACTGGCACCTCCGGAAGGCTTAGCTTTTCTACCTTACAGTAAAGGCACTACTGATAAGATTGGGCATGTTCTTAGAAGGTACAGCATAAAGACAGTCTTTAGGACTAATGAAACTTTGGGGAACGGTTTCAGATCCGTAAAGGATCATATATCAAATTTAAAATCAGCCGGGATCTACAATATCCCTTGCTCCTGTGGCTCAAACTACATCGGACAAACTGGTCGTTCCATTGAGTTAAGATTGCGAGAGCACAGAGGTGATTGCAAACATAAACGCATCACAAAATCTGCGGTGGCTGAACATACTGGTTTAACTGGACATAAGATGGACTTTGACAATGCTCGGGTTCTCGCCAGAGTGCCTCATTACTTCCCTCGTATCATACGTGAAGCGATTGAAATTGAAAAACAACCTAACAACATAAATAGGGAGGATGGTTTTAGACTCAGTAAAGCTTGGACTCCAGTAGTTTATCCTCTAAGGACTCCTACGCATCATCGATCACACGATCACGCTCCACCGGATCCGTCCTTGCCCAACGGTGACAGCCAACCAGAACTCCGTCGTTCTGCCCGACTGGCTCAAAGAGGTTTAAAGAGGTTTAAATACCTCCGCTTCCCGGATTTGAGTTCAGTGTTATATTCACTCTGAAGATGCAAGCTGCAATGTCTTGCGAAACGTTAGTATGTATGGGTTCACAAACAGCTAACAGGCATAAGCCGATTAAGTATTATTGTCCTGGCAAACAAAATACATCAAGATCAAATCCTTGTCCGCCCCAAGGTTTGATTAATATAAGCACACGGCCCTGTTTAGGCAGGCAGGGCCTTCGAACAAATATGGCTCAAACTTCTAGAGCAAATGCTTGTACAGTCAGACAAGTTACAGGTCGGTCCTTACCTGATAATGCTGGGTGTAGCTCCCAAATAACGACGCGGTCTAAGCCGAAAGTAAATTGTAATATTGAAAGAATTAATAATCTAAGATACGCAGACGACACGGTACTACTGACAAAAGAAAGAGATGATATGCAGGAACTACTGAACTTGGTTATACAAAAAAGTGAGGAGTATGGTGCTGGACAGTTAATAAAGCCGACATTAAAAAACTAAATGTTTTTGAAATGTGTACTTATCGCAGAATATTAAAAATACCATGGACGGACAGAGTGCGAAATGAAGAAGTTCTTCGAAGATTAAACAAAGACATGGAAATAGAAGTTACCATCAAAAAAAGGAAATTAGGATACCTGGGACACTTGATGCGACATGAACGATACAAAATCTTACAAGATATTATGCAGGGTAAAATAGAAGGAAAGAGAAGAAGAACTTCATGGATGAAGAATTTGAGAGACTGGTGCGGAAAAAGTAGTGTTTCCTTGTATCAAGCCGCAGTACACAAAGTACAGATGGCGCTGTTGATCTCCGACCTCCGATAGGAGAGGCATTCTAAGAAGAAGAACATAAAAAATACTGTTTATCATCGATTGTAAAAACAAAACTGCATATAATTTGTTTTTAAATTGTTTGTTTACGTGGTTTTAAGTATGCGTTACATTTGGGTAATAATAATGGCTGCAGAAATTATTGCGTTTGTGCAAAGTTACCTTGGCATATTCATTTTTTTGAATGTGACTTACTCAGATTAGTTTGTTAACGTTCATAGTGTTGTATTCTAAGGTTTCGGAAGGGTAACATTAAAAGAACAGTACGCTTCGGCGTCCTGAATACGAATGCTTTATTCAAATAATAGTAACGGCTACATATGGACGTGTCACTTGTACCCAGTCCATGTACAATATACAACACACAGTTATGACTGTAAACTCTGAAACAGCGTCTGCTATTGCTCCATTACTTCAAGACAGAAGAAGTTAGCGATTTGTGGCTTTGTAATATATGGAATATCAGAAGTACTATGCAACGACTTCATACACGTTTTTTGGAAACTGGTGCCAACACAAGATGACCTGGAATTAGCCCTCAACGACGAACTAACCCCCATGATGACCGCTTCATCATGTTAGTTACAAAGTTTGCGAAATCGTCGTTCTACAGCTGTGGAAATCAGAAATCGTCTTCATCATGTCCAGGATGTAAATGTAAACGAA
>JABXWE010015941.1:0-15860 GCA_014611495.1 Limonius californicus | reverse complement strand
AAATAGGCTCTATTACACGTTAATGAAATTAATTATAGACAATTTCAGGAAAAACCATCCTCCAATCATCAAAATAGTATCTTTTTATACATACATAAGGTATTACGAAGCCAAAATATTACATTATATTTGGGTGATCTCATAAGATTAATATAATTTAAGTATAGTTTATAATAACAATATTATACAGGGTAAATAACACAGCAATATATATATATAAGCTATCTTGAAAAGGCTATACAAAACAACCACTGTTTTAAAATTATTTTATATACCACAACTCCTTTACATTCTTAATAATTTTACCAAAACACATTCTATTGGATGATGGTATTTCCTGTACTATGAATAATTTGTTGTACACGACATACAGACGAGTCTAAGACATTTCGCCGAATACCGACTCTATATTTCAGATATCCAAAATGCCGACCAGTGCTGAACCACAACCCAGAGATTGATAACTTAGCCTTAAAGCCGAATAACTACTGATCCTTGCGTGGCCATTAATACGAGGTTTATTTGTTTACTAAATTCCAACTAGCTGGTGAAGAGAAGCAATAGTTATGAAGAAATATTTAATATAGGCAGAAATTAGATACATTCGTAACCTACTTCCCTACATATTTATTGAGGCACTTGTCATATCGCTGCTCTCACCTTTTTTTTAAATATTAATACACTGGGTCTACACACATAGGTCACGCACCGTTGTGTTACATTAACACATAAATAAAATATATTATAAATCGTGATAATTTACTGTTGTGTTATTTTAGGCATTGCTTGATAACTAATTTTTGCATCTGTTTTTGCTAGTCACTATCACTTAATATCACATCTTGGGAAAGCCTTGGTTTCAGTCGAAGCTTGTGTGACCGTTGACCAATTCCGTAATGGTTGATAGCTGAACTTTCTTAAATTGCCAAAAAAATTTTTGTTGTGGTTCTTATAAAGTCCCTTATTGGGGGAATATTTAGCTCTCGACTAATTTGTTCATTGCGCATAAACCATGGCGCATTGGTGGCTACTCTGAAAACTTTGTTTTGAAGGGTTTGTAACTTTCGTAGGTGAGTATTTGACAAGGTACCCCATACCGAGCACGCATACATCAGAGCTGACCTCAGAATCGACGTATAAATTAGTAGAGTGCACTCAATCTTCAATGGCGAGTTTCTATTTATTCCAGGCTAAAGTACTCTTAGTTTGTTGTGAGCGTCATTCAGCTTTTGATTTATATGTGCTCCCCAAGTGAGACGATGGTCCAAGTATACCCCAAGTATTTCACTGTCTCATCCTTGCCATTCCATTTAATTGGTTTTTCATCTATTACAATACTTTTTGGATTGTTGTATCGTCTTAAAGTAAATATTTTTGCTTCACATTTACTGCAGTTTAATGAAATGTTCCAGCTATTAAACCATTGCTGTAGTTCATCTGTGGCGTGTTGAAAAGTCGCTACAGCAGTGTCAATGTCGTGATTTTGTGATATAATCGCAGTATCATCAGCAAACATTGCGAGGGAACAGTTTGTGGGAAGAGGAATATCATATATATAGATATTGAACAACAACGGGCCCAGAACAAAACCTTGAGGCACTCCGGCTTTAATGTTTTTGATATTAGAAAAGGTTGTATTAAGTCGGGTGTTGAATGTGCGACCATATTGGTAATGTAATTGGGGATTTCCAGTTCTAACATTTTGTGAAGTAAGCCTCCATGCCATACCCTATCGAAGGCCTAGGCCACATCGAGAAACGTGATTGCAGTATACTGTTTGTTTCCAAATCCCTTAATTATTGTTTCACTGATTCGAAGTAGCTGGTGGTTTGTAGAATACTTAGAACGCAATCCAAATTGATGTTGGTGGAGAATGTTGTTATGATTAATATGTTCATTGAGTCGATAGTATATAACTTTTTCCAGGAGCTGTGACAAGGTACATAGCAGACTAATGGGCCGGTAGGATGACGGTGCATTTTTTGGTTTTCTAGGTTTGTTAAAATGTAATACATGCGCATGCTTCCAGGTTTTGGGGAAATAACCTCCTGCCAGGCAGGCATTCAAGATAGACGCAATGTATGATAAGCACTTCGCAGTAAGTTTTTAAGAATAATGTTTGTGGTAAGATCAGGGCCAGGAGACTTTTTGTTTGGCAGTTGTCGAATAATTGATGCAATTTCCGTGGGAGTTCTTGTCATTACTGCATCATCCTCAGCACGTGGTATGCGTTCTGAAGCGATTCCATCAATCATTGTGGTAAAAGCAGCGTTGTTTAGTTTGACATCGGCATTTAGTACCTCTTCACGGTAATTGCCTAGTACTTCACAGTGTTCTGAATCACTAGAATATACAGTGCTGTTGACGACTGCGCCCTGATAATCGGTCGCACATCTTTTTCAGCTCGTTGTGGATCTCAAAAGTCATTGAGAAGGATAGCACCCGATGTCACCATGCCTCTGTTTTTGTTCTGGATTAGCCTTCGTATGCGTAATATTCTTCTGCACTGATAGTCGTCCCAGGTTCCATAAATTCAGTCGACAAGAACCTCGGTCTCAAACAACACTTACCATGGCCTTTATGTTGTTCAAGGTC
The DNA here is from genome assembly GCA_014611495.1 of Limonius californicus. Classification (NCBI taxonomy): domain Eukaryota; kingdom Metazoa; phylum Arthropoda; class Insecta; order Coleoptera; family Elateridae; genus Limonius; species Limonius californicus. The sequence goes on along the minus strand of JABXWE010015941.1, from coordinate 13,265 downwards.
TGTTTGTCTCCTTTGTGTCCAAATTATTAAACTCTATCCAGGTGCCGTCTTCCGTTGCAATATTCTTCAACAAATCGTCTTCCTCATGATATCGCTGCAAAAACATTAAAGCAGACACCATTCCTTAAGAGTTGTTGATGTCTGCGAAATGTTGTACAGAGCTAATCGCAATATTTAAGGAAAATTGTAAACTGACGGCGGCCTCGTACCATTTTGCCAACTTGTTCCACAAGATTGTCAGACACCACACACTTTCTTCCTCAATCTGCCTCATCATGAACATCCCGCTTGAAACTTTCATATTTGCAAAACATTGTCACTCAAGCAGCATTCTCCAGATTACAGAAATCTGATCACAAAACGCATGTTTATATACACACCACACAAAAGTTACTGAATAGAATGACCAACCGAGTAAGGAGAAAATAGATGACAGATGACTCACGCCTGGTGCATGATAGCCGAGTAACTTTTTTGCCAGCTCATCATAATATACGATTATGAACAATGGCCAGCTCACTAATTGTATATGTTGTTTATAGTATTGTACACTCAAATTATCTATTAGGGTTAATAGAAAACATTAACACTTTACTCTTTAGTTACAAATATCCAAAGCGACTTCATCTGATTAAACTACTCAAATCAATGGTAGAGAGTTGCGTCACCTATGGCTCAGAAATGTGGACAATAAACCAAAACCTCAAAAGAAGAATTAACGCAGTCGAAAATAGTTATTGTCGAAGATGTAGAACTATACAGCCTAAAATAGTTGGGGCATCTGTTGCGGACGAACGGTAGCAGATAGATCTAGATATGATTCAGATGAATTCCTACTGGCAAAAGGAAAACAGAGCGAGAGAGACGAAGACGATCTTGAAATGAAAAAATCAGAAGTGTAATGGAGAATTAAAGCCTGGCAGAACAAAATGCCCAAGACAGAGGAAGATGGCGTTTATTTATGGGAAAACAACGCCTAGTCTGGGGTATATGTAACTACCACATAAAAGTTGCATAACGAATATATAACTAACTATTACGTCAAAATAACATAACAGTTACGATACAATCACGACCCGACTACGTAACAATTACATATCGGTTACATAATGTTTGACCATGAATGCGTACTGGTGACGCAGCTATTAAGCAATACTTGCTAAGCAAATTATTCTTCTTCTTGCAATATCACACTCGTATCGAATGTAAGCAACGAATATGGCCTATAATGATTTGTAATTACTATGACAACTATAAGACTGTTAGTTTCCAAAGTTTTAAGTGCATATTCCCTGTATTAAGAAATTGTATTCTCTGTGGTAGTTTCTTGTTGCCTTCCTCATAAGGAGTCTTGTATAAAGAGTGTGTAATATAGGTAAGGCTTTATTACGCTCGGTAGTCCACCACTCCCCGAAAAGAGTCATTAATTGTAACCCAACGATTATTGATTTTATCATTTGAACTCGACACTGACGAAGGTTCAAACACAAGCCCCCTGAGTAAAAGATTGATGCTTTTACCATTGCGTTACCAAGATTCCCAAAAGTTAATGCGAAATATTAAATACCAATATCACAACTCACACAATTATTAATTCTTATACTTACTTGTCTACTGTATTTTATGTACTTAAAAAGCACCAGAAGCCTACTAGGCATAATAAAAACCCCATAAGAAACGATAAGACAGAAGGCATTAATAGCAGTGAATCGCACAACTGCATCGGTGGTCTTTACAGTGTGTGATGGTTTCTTTTCAACATTTAGTTCTTCATATATCCGATGGTATATTGCGCCAACTAGAAGAAAACTTAAATTAGAATATACGGTGTTATATCATTTTCAAGTTTGGTGGACTTAATCGCCCAAAAGCAGATGCATTCAAAAACGAAAAACAACAAAAATACAAAAATTCTCAGCAATTGTCATCAAATCAAAGACTGTTGCTACAAGGAACTAACAATTAAATGCTAATAGAACTGAAGAATACAGAAAGATAACACTATACTTAAATATAAGCGATCACCGTTGGCATTCATATTCAAATGAATCCATCAAAATCCCGGTTTGGAAATTATACCAGTCACGCAATCCGCTAAAAATAATAGCAGAAATTAACAAAACTTCCAAGAAAAAATAATAGATACCATAGACGTCAGAATAGCTGCTTGGAATGCCAACAGTATTCAAAAAGATACTGCAAGTATTCCGAGATATACAAAGAATAGATATTTGTCTAGCCTCTGAGATACAATCATGTGTATAATTGAGAGGATATGAAACCTACTAGACTAAGACAAAACCTTCGCCAGAGGAGGAAGTACGGTCCTAGTCAAGGAAAACATAGCCCACTGCAAAGAAACCAAATAATAAATGAATGAAATAGAGACCACAGCTGTAAGTGTCAAAACAAGATATAAGTGCAGCAATTTATAGCTCACCAAAGCTTTGGAGAATGACCTATCCTTGAAGGAGAACGCATTAAAAGGAAAAGAACTGCATAAAGCCGCAAAATAATTACCATTTCATTCGAAACCACACCTAGTAGCCCACAGATCAAAACAAAACACCAAACTTGATTGACTATTTTATCTGCAGGAGAGTATCAAGAAATTTCATCAATATCGAAGATATATGATCTGTGCTTTGATCACTCTTCAATAGTATAGCTTATAGTATACGCCAAACAAGCTGCTTGTAGAAGTACTCCGGAAACCAGAAGAAAATGTAATTGGCCTAATGAAATGAAGGAATTAGTTGCTGACAAAACAAGAGCCATACCGACAAACTAGAGCCCAGATACATTAAAGCCAGACTAAAAACGCCTCACACAATAACCAAGAAGAAACATAGAAGATATAAAAAACGAACTCGCGAAGACCCATCCATCCAAAAATTTATCCATGGACAACAATATCGAGTAATACTTATGAAAGTAAACCGAAAAGAAAAGACGGGTAACCTAAACGCTATCAATAAGTACTGAAAACGGATGAGCAATAAATAACAAACAGGAAGCAGATACCTTCGCAAATAAGCTTAAAAGATCTTCATCCGTATGAACAGTAAGCACAGAATTAAGAACTAGATAGGGCATCTGTTAGAGAAGAGAAAGATACAAAATTACTTACTCCACGAAAAATAGCAAACACCATCAAAGTTTAAATCAGGGAAAGCTTGAAAATTTAATCTGAAGGAAAGTGCTAATCACCTACCTAGAGAAAAGAAGAAATAGTTAAACTGAATAACATAATAAATATTGCATTTTGACTTAAATAAATGTCGTACATTTGGAGGTAATAGTGATTCAGAATCCGGGGTAACCCCCAGCTACGACATAGCTAATAGTAATAATAATAGCAAGAAGAGAACTTGTGATCCAATTCCAGAGGATAATAAACATCCTTGAGAAAAATCTTGAAGAAAAAAGTTTGCTCAGCGATTTTTCTAGATGCTGCACAGGCTTTCCACAGAGAAGCTAAGAACAATTGGAAAAAAATCCCTATACAATTATCTGCACTACTGAAGTCTTACATTTCGAACAAACTCTTTAAGATTGAAAAAGAAAATTAATACGCTGACATATATGAAATTAGGGCAGGAGTATTGCAAGGAATTGTAACAGACTAATACTTTACTTCATGTACACTAGTTACATTCCAATATCCAACAATGCAGCAATAGCTACTTTCGTAGATGACACTGCAATACTACCAGTAAGTGAAAATATTGAAGGAACAACAGAAACGCTACAACAAGCTTCAAATGAGGTAGACTGAAAATAACTCTAAACCAAAACAAATCAGTGCACATCAACTTCATGAACGATGATAGCGTACCAGTGATTCTCTACAACAGCATCATAACACATGTTATTAAATCAAATATATTTTAATTAGAATTCATGATTAAAAGATTATACAAGGAATATGAAAAGTGAGGATTACAAGTATGCTTGCAGAAGTTATATTATTTGATAATAAATTCAGAAGTTAGATTTGAAGTACTGATAAATGATGATGTACAAGTCGATGAGTTTAAATATTTGGGTGTACAAATTAATAAAGAAGGTTTAGGAACCTTTGAAATAAAGAATAGAGTCCAGCAGAGCAGAAAAGTAATTGGGGCCTTAAACCCCATATGGTGGGATAAAAACATATAAATAAAAAACAAAAAAAGAATAGGTCAAACAATGGTTGAGTCAGTACTGTCGTACGGATGTGAGCTGTGGAGCACGAATGTATATATAAAGAGAAAACTTACAGCTGTAGAAATGGATTACTACGGAGGAGTGCCGAAGTATCCAGGACGGAACATGTGACCAACATAGAAATTAGAAATCGAATGGGAGCCAATAAAACAGTAATCGATAGAATTGAGAAACGGAGCCTAAAGTGGTTTGAGCATCTATTGAGAATGCTAGAGAATAGATGTCCCAAAAAGATATTCCATTGGCAACCACCAGGAAAAAGCAAAAGACCACGACGGTCCTGGAACAAGGGTATCAGGCAGGCAATGGCAACCAGAAATTTAGAGGAGGATCAGGCAGGGGACAGAGAAGCTTGACGCTTGGGAATCGGGTATACGACTATTAGCTGTATAATATCTATATATTTATTTAAATTATACATGGTTTGAATACAGAATATATTCCTAAATAAATACAGTGTGTCTACTTAAGTTGGCGCCATATGGAAAACTTTGTTATTATAAGTTTTACGAAAAAAAGTCATTCTTTATAAAAATCTCTGCTTTCGAAAACAATAATATTCAGCTATTCACATTTGCCATCGAATGTACAGGGTGTCCACAAATCGAAAAAGCTCGATAGGAATGTTTTGACTACTTCAATTTTAAATTAAATTTTACAAATCCTACTTGTAAAACACGTTATCTTTTATCTTAATTAAACAGTCATCATACTTCAAATGTTTAATCGCCTATCTGTAACATTTTAGCAATGTATGTAAATAATCAAATAATAATAAAATAATACCCAACAAAATAATGAATTTTCTACTGTAATACACAAAAATAAACGGAATAGTTTAGAATCTAGGTTGCTCTGACAATGACATTTCTCTTACCGAACGTCAGTGTAGTAACAAATAAACAAATATGCCGGCGACATTGAGGTTAGAAGAAAAAAATTGAAGTTGTATTATGTAGGAGTGTGTTACGAGAATTTTGTAAAAGAACAATTACATGTGTTGAACGCGAAGGTGGATACGTTGAGGCAGTAGCGAACTGAAGGTAACCGTTGCTACTTACGACAACATAATAATTGTATTGGTACAAAGTGATTTTTTAAAAAGTCAATTGCAGCAAGCCTAGAAAAAAAGCTATTCCGTCTGCAGTCAGCTGTAATGAACTTTGAATGACATTTACCTGTATGTCAAACTGTGTGACAGTTCAGGTAGTTAAAATTTTGGCCCAACAAAATGTGAAAATGAACAAGTATTTAGTTGCAACTGATTTGTAATTTATTAAGGTAAGTAAATTACAGGTTTTTCGTCAAGATTTCAGCTATGCTGTTACAATTTTCATATTGTCAGATTCTAAAGATTAATATAGACGAGACAATCCCTAGGCTACTGCAATTGACTTTTTAAAAAATCACTTTGTACATTGGACTTACATTGTAGTCTTTGTGAAGGACTTACCTCCAGAGGTATTCCTCAGACAGGCTACTTTCGTTAGTTCAAGTTCCTACTGATGATGGCAGCTTAGTTGCCGAAATACGTATTTAGGGGTTCTAAATATCGTGGTGGATAAGGGGCTTTGCCAAAGTTTATATACTATTTCTTCTTTTCTCTGTTTATTCGTAAGAGTACTAATATAAATTATTATTTTCTACAAACATCAGTAAAAGTTTAATTTTTAACGCATGCTGTCAGTGTCTAAAATGTCATTTTAAGGCACTGGTGTTAAAAGTAATTTACTTTTATCATTGGTGCAAAAAGTAAATGACGTGATTTACTATTAACACTGGTGCGATATTATAAAAACATTAGGAAATTTTAAATCAAAGTAATATTTATTTACTTAATTAAATGTCCAGTTAGAGAAACTGCAGTTAGAATAAGTAATCTGAAGTGGATAGTGTTTTACTTGCAAACAAAAAATTTTCTTCGTCGCTGTCAGGAGATTTGAAGTTACTTGTCAACAAACGATCGAATTTTCATTACCTTAACAACAATAAACGTCATGACTAATTGGATTACAAAATGATATTTTATAAATTTAATAACGTAAGAAATGCATTGATTTGTACTTTTAATGGTGTTTGTAGAAAAAATAGTGTATGATATATGTGCTAAAAGTGATTTTAATTTGTTCGAAACTTCCCTTCTCACAAAATAAAATGTCACTTTTAGCACTTACATCATAAATAACTATTTAGATGTCTTGTATGATTTACCGACGGTTGCAATTGCATTTTGGCTTCAGAATTGAAGGGCGTAGGCAGTATGATGACATTATTTTAGTGGTTTTGTACTGTTTTGTATTTACTGTTTATAACCATAGCTACTACTGGAAAGTTTGGAAAAAGTCATTGATCTAAAAATACTAATAATTCTAGGGAAGAAATGACGCAGAATAAAATCATTCGTTACGTTGATATATACAAAATATGTTAAAATAATTGAAAAATACCAAGAAGAACATATAAACATATATGTAACTTGCATTAAAAGTTACACTAAGGGCTCGCAAAATTTACACCCTGTATGATTTACCTTTGCACCTCTAACCTAATATACTGGTTAACAGTTCTCAGAAACACAGTGATTTACTCGATTTATATTTATTATATTATATTATTATACTGTAGTATTTACTGGATGGAAACTAAAGTCTTCAATTTAATTTTCAGGGTTTCTATTATGCCTACAATTTTGTAGTAGATTTTTCAAGGCTACCGCCATTCATTCCTCGTGGAAGGTACAAGGGCGTTCTCAAAGTATACTATAACAAAGAGTTCGTAGCTGAATGCCACGCCTATGGTGAAGTTAAAGATAAACCTATGAAATGGTATAAATAGCATTCAAAAACAGCTTTGTAGGCGCAGAGAGAAGCATTGTTGCAGTTGTTTGAGAATTGATTTTAATATGATTGCTAATTAACTCTGCTTTCTGTTTTGAAATAAAATATATGTTGCAATTGAAATAAGTTTGTTAACTTACCTCTGTTGGTTTGAATAAATTACATATTAAGATAGACATAAATGGGGTGTTGAGTATATTTAAATTAATTTCCTTTTGGTTTTAATAAAGGTGTTGTAGGGAACAGAGGCGGCGTGGGCTAGAGGCCATCACGTTAAACTTCTATGCTGAACATTTGGGGTTCAATTCCCAGTACCGGAACATCGGATTTTGAACGGTCGTTCTCTCTCGCAATGCAATGGCAAATCATCCAGGTATCCTGTCTATTCAATCTTCTCTGCTTGGGAGCCCACGTTAACTTGTAGGTTCCCCATGTCTGTGCTACATTAAAACGCGCAACACGAGCATAAGAGAGAAGATCGCTATGTCTCGTAAAAGACAAAGCACTAAACGAAGAAGGAACAAATAGTTACCAGCATTACAATCTTTCACTATCCGTTTCTACTTTTAACCGAAAATTATCAACATTTATTGAGATTTCTACCAAGAAAATTTTAATTGTTTCGACTTTGCTCAGCAGCATCTAGCGTTAAGATTTTTGGAGTCTTTGAACAAAAACCAACACTAAATATTGTAATACTTTAAACTTGCTTAATTAAGGTATTTTCTCCAGCACAACGTTTAGCAGTTTTCCGAAACAAAGCTACAATCAATGCTCTAGCTGAAGGTTTAGGCTTTCGTGGCCAGTTGAAATACCACTTTAGTTTCATAGTTGGAGGGCGCAGTACCAGACGCAGCGCCTATCCAGAACCGGAAATAACGATGCCACTCTTCTTTTTGATACTGTTTCGTACTTACTGCTTATCACTAGAGCAAATGCATATGTTTTCCTATTGAGCATAACTTGTTAATTTTTCGGGTATACACGTTTTATGTTTAGACTTATAAAAAGTAAATACTTTTTTGCACGTTTTGCATATATTCAACTTTACGGCGTGTGGCATATGTTCGTGCATATTTTGTCTTTTAAGGGCATGAAAATGCATATTCTAGCAAAAAAATTTAAAAACAAAATATCAATCAAATTTTTTGGAAATGAATGTTCTATAATTTCTTACGGGGGGAAATAATTTAATATTTCCTAAATATCTGACAACAGGAAGTTCAGGTAAACGCAGATTTAGTTTTAGGACAAAGACGGTATTAGTTGGGTAGGTATTTAGGTATTCAGTGGATATTTCTTGGAAACTAGTACGTATTTGGGAATTTTGCTGACTCTTAGAAGATATCGATATTGTGTATTTAGTGCTTACCAAAGGGGTTGGTAAGTTTTCAGTTTCTTTTTTGCGTCATTCATTTCTTTACAGAGCTGCAAGTATCAACCCGAGCTTTGTGAAAATGCCTAAAGTTGGTAGTTCAAAAACCGATTTAATTAAGAAGTGGTTGAAGCCGCACGCATGCTTTAAATATGACGGAAGTGTTGTGTTTTGTACCGTTTTCACAAAGGAGATAGAGTAAACGATATAGTTATTGGCCACCAGATAGTAATTAGCCGGTATGGACGTAAACACCAAAGATAAGACAAAGGAAAGGTCTATCTTGATTTGTTCAACAGCAAACTCTACTTGCAGATATCTATTTATATTATAGTTGCTAATTTAGCCTGTAGGTGGTGGTAAAACAGAAAAATTTTTGTCTTCCTGACAGTTACGTGCTTGCCGTACAGAAACTTAAGATTTTCTTAAGGTCAATGGATTATGTTAACGTTTGCAACAATATTATAAGTGATATTATCGGAGTGATTTGTGGTTTCCAAGTAAAATAAAGGTATGTGGTGCCCTCTATTTATTAATTACGCTCGTTAAGCATTTCCTAGGGTATTTAAACAGGTGGCCAATTACTGTTTAAAAATAAATAAAAAAGTAGATATTAGCCTCCCCGACCAATAACTGTATCTACCTTGCTTTTTTATTAGGCAATGTTTTTGGTCCAAGCGTGCTCTATGAGCGGTTGCGATGTTATGTGTTAAATAAAATTGATTTTGCTTGTCTCTAGACAGTTACTGGCCATATGCCAATAGCTATATTGAATATGTGGCCAATAACTATAGCTGTACTTCTTAAGAACTATAATTTTGTATACCCTTCGAAGGTCGGCAGATCTATTAGCGATATACAAAATAATGTAGGCTCTCTTCGAATCATTGCAAAACATTAAGGCATACCATGGGCTACATTGCAATTTCAGATAAAAAAGCCCGGACATAAAACCACTTCTGGACAATCATCTATACTAACAGAAGTGGAGGAGGACACTATTGTCGGGTGCACAGTTACCCTGTCAAATTTAATTACATCGCTCTAATTTAGGTGGATCACAGAACTGACACGGAAGGATTTTCCCAGAAAAAGAGTGGATATCATTTCCTGAAGATCAACAGGATGATGAGGCAACATTGCATCAGTCTTCCATAGACAATAAGGACAAATGAGAAATATTAAATATGCAAATGTGTGCCATTTTAGTTCTAATACGTACTAGGTCCTATAGTTGTATTCTTTTTAAAAATATTCGATAAATGTTTATAATACATAATGAAGCATTTTATTTATTAGCTGGACAGTTTATATCGATGCAATTCGGATGGCCAATAACTATAAAAATTACGTCCAATTACTGTGAATAGTGGCCAATAACTGTACCGTTTACCCTATGTATGCCGTTATTTTAATTTAATAAAATATTCCCTCCATTTAAACATTGGCAACCCAGAACATCCCTTAATGACAAATTAAAAGATTAAACTCCAATTTGTTATTTGATATTATCATCAGCCATGGGATTTAAGAATTAAATTAGAGATTTAATTAATGTAATATTGCAAAGAAATCCACAACGCTCCCTTCAATTAGTTGCCGTATCCTATAAGCTCTAGTAAATTATTGTACTCAGTTATTGTTTATACAGATCAACGTTAATAAAAAGTTTCAACTTAAACAGCACGTAGCTACTGGCTCACACCAAAAGAGAAAAAATAATGCAAACGAGCCACAACAACAATTATTGTTGAATTGTTTAAACAAAAACGAAAATTTTAGCAACTTTAATGACGATTTGTGTAAAATGATGATTTCGTGCAACATTCCATTAAATAATTTGGAGGTTAGAATTTAAACAATTGTTGGAAAAATATGTAAAAGAAAAAGTCGTTTCCCTGAGAACAGCTTCCAGAATCCACATTCGAAAATTATACGACGAAAATCTTCAAACAATTAGGAACGCTATTTCGAATAATTATATTTGGTTTAGTGTTGACGAAATCACCGATGTCAAAAAAAGATATATTGCGAATTTTATTGTTGGTGTCTTGAACGAAAATCGTTCTTCCAGCTTTTTAGTTGCTGTTAAACAACTCGAAAAAAATCCAACCGTTTGACAATTTCACGTTTCGTCAATGAAACCCTTTCATTATTATATGTGCCAAATCAAATATCATCAGAAAGAATTTTATACATGGCATCTGATGGTGCAGTACACATGGTGAAAGCTGGTCAAAACCAAAAAAATTTTTTCCTAATATAACTGAAGTGACCTATTTGGCTCGTGCAGTGAATAGAGTGGCCGAAACAATTAGCGATGAGTTTCCTTTGGTGAATAAACTAATTAATAACGGGAAGAAAGTATTCCTAAAATCCCCAGTTCGCGTCGAAGTTTACAAAGAACGGACGTTCCCTTACCTCCACAGACAATCCTTACCAGATGGGGAACGTGGATTGAGCCGCTCTATTTTATTGCGACCATTATAGTGATTTTAAAATTGTTGTGAACTCTTTTGATTCAAGTTGTGCTCAGTCTGTGGCACACTGTCAAGGTACTTTGAAAATTTACGAATCAGAATCTCAATTATCATACATAAAGGCTTATTTTTCTGAAATTCCCAACATTATTAATAAACTGGAAACACAAAACATGCTTCTCGTGGATTCTTTAGAATTAATTGAAAATTTGCATTACATCCTCCATAAAAATAAAAGTAAAATATGTAAAAAAATTAGTAATAAAATTGACGATTTAATTCAGAAAAACAACGGACTTTCAACTCTAAAATATAATACAAAATATTTTAATTTTAAATGGAGATTTTTTAAACGACTTCAACGACGAATCTTTCGGTGTAAAGAAATCACATTTGTTTAAATATTGCCCGGTAACATCGTGTGATGTAGAAAGAAGTATTTCCAGCTATGTATAAAAATAAGATAAATGGCAGAATTTTCTAGTTGACAATATTGAAAAACATATGGTTATTTATTGTAATACAACTAATAAAGAATAGATTGTAAATAGAATATTGTAGGCATAATTTGTTGTTTATATTTCTCCTATTTTTTGTGTATCTAGTTTCAAATTTCAAGACCTTTTTTTAGTGCGGCGTAGGGTATGCTCCTTTTTTGTATATGCTTGTATTTAAAAATACTGAAGAACGATAATTGTATTATTTCTCTTTTAAGAAAATACGACCTCCGACGCTCCGAAGGACATAAGGAGGAAATGAGAAGAAGAAGAAAATACGACAGCATTTGATCAAAACTTGCTTTAACTTATGACTTACAGTTTAAAACAAATGTCAGAATTTATCTGCCCAACTCTACTTATCACCGTAACTTCGTCCATTCTGTTCAGTATATCCAATATTTGTTGGAGGGTGGAACCAATTAATGAATCTTGCTGCTTTATTTTTTTACTACTTGCTTGAGACTTACATGCCATTAATTGGCTATAATTTTTGGATTGAAGGTCGTTGCTTTTTTGCTTCGGCTTTTGTATAATTGGTTGAGGAGTCCTCTGGGCCTGCTGAGGTAAGGTGGGTTTCCTCATTTACATATTTTTTATATTTTGCATTTCTTTCGCTATCATGCATCCCGTATAATTAGCGAGGGCCCTTGTCCGCTGTGTACACATTTAGGCTGCGCTTTTTCAGCTTTCGTACACTATGCCGTTAGATGTTTTCCTAGTCATTTGACACACCTTGGTTCTTTGGCGCAGTACTTTTGCGTATGACTGTAAGCCTGGCATCGTAAAGGTACTAAACAATAATAAACATCAGAAAATATTAGAGGCTGCTGGAAATAAGTTGACGCCGTCTATAATCAACTCTTGATTTTAACAGCAATTTAAAACAATTCGAAAATGTGCATAAATCAGAGTCGTGACTTGGAACGTGAAGGTCATATTGCGAGAGAAGATACATCTGCATAACAGGCGTATAACAGGCCAATAAAAAAAGAATGAGAGGAATTAAAACATACACAAATATACAGAGTGTTGCATTTAATTAAACAAAATGAAGAAAGTAATCAAAGGGACGGTAATTTACACACCACAGGGTGTTCTTAAAAAGGAGTAAGGAAACACTACAATAGGTTACAGAGCGTTATATTAAAAATAGAAAATACCCAGCGGAATGCAACAATACAAACATGTACAGGGTGTTTTAAAAGAAAACCATTTTTCTAGACAACGAAACGTTACATTTTTAATTACTTTATTCTTAAAGAAACCCGTAACCCTCTTGTAAAACTCCTACGAAATTGTATCATTTTCGTTTATAGAGTTAAAGAAAAACTAAATAATGTAAATTATGAAACTTTAGTTCTTATTTCATGCATACAACTAAAATAAATATTTTCAATAATTAGTGTGAGTTGTCATTTGACTGTTAAAGTGTAAGGTTGTCTTGCAAGTGCAGATAGTGGAAAAGAAACGAATTTATTGCGCGACCTGCGGGTCAAGTGCCTTTATTATAATCGGTTGTGATTACTTATCGCTCCAGTAAGTAACACAATAAAAACTTATTATGGCTTTTTATAGCAATCAAATTATACCTGTACAAAACAATCAACAATTTATACCGATGCAGATAGACCAAAATCACCAAATGCAATATATTCCAAATTATCAGTATACACCAGCAAATAATATTCAATCAATATTTACAATAAACGATATTTTACAATCCCAACCAACAAACTCGGTTCAACATAACAATGCAGTGGCGTATCAAGTACCAACAATTCAATCATCACACGAAAATGACTGGCAAACAGTAGCAAACAAAAAACGAGGCCGTAAAGACATCAGTGACGTCACACAGAGGCAA
>JABXWE010015940.1:0-46319 GCA_014611495.1 Limonius californicus | reverse complement strand
AAAAATTGTAGGTTTACAGGTTCAGTAGGCTGTTTCCGCCTCGACTTGTTATGACAGCTTTACAACGACGGTCCATGCTTGAAATTAACACACTTAACTGCTCTTATTCAAGATTATCCTACATTTCAACTAATGAATTCCCTAGGTCGTTAAGAGTTGCAGGGGGTGGTTGAAGGGATCGTACTTGTCTTCCGAGAATGTCCCAGAGGTGCTCAATCGGATTTAAGTCGGGACTTCTGGCTGACCATTGCATAACAGATATACCAATGTCGTCCAGGCATTCTTGCACAATTCTGGCTATGTGGGGCCGAGCGCTGTCGTGCATTAATTGGAAGTTGTCTCCGATGTATGGGGCATATGGCACAACATCCTGTTCTAAGATATCCGTAATGTACTCTGACTGTTTAAAGTGCCGTTGGGGAAGATGTTTAGGTCTGTGCGGGCCGTGAAAGATATGCCTCCACATACCATTATTGAGCCACCACCAAATGCAATCGTGGGGGCAAAATTGCATTGAGTATATCGTTCATTTGGACGTCTAAAAACTCGAATGCGCCTATCACAACTCTACAAACAAAATCTGGACTCGTCTGTGAACAAAATGCGTCTCCAATCTTAATTTTCCGAATTCAAGGGTTTCTAGCAAAATCCAATCTGTGTCTGCGGTGGTCTGCAGTCAACTGTGGGCCAGTAGCTGGTAATCTGGCTTTCAGGTTTCCTTCCAGAAGTCGTTGGCGAACGGTTTCAATGCTAACCTGCACATTATGTACTGCTGAAAATTGTCCTTGGAGGGTTCTTGTGGTGGTAAAGCGCTGTCTAATTGCACGCATTCGAAGAAAACGATCTTCTACAGCGGTAGTAGCACGTGGTCGCCCTTGACCTGGTCGCCTGTGATGTTCGTTAGTGTCTCTGAAACGCTGGATGACCCGAGAAATGGTTGTGTGGTTCATTCCAAGCCTGTCAGCGATAGCGCGGAAAGAATACCCTTCTTCGGACAAAGTAAGGGCTGTGACACCCTCATCACTACTTAAATTTCTTGAGATACGTTGCATTTGAAATAAGACTGATCGTACAAGCAATTGTTTGATGACAGCTATAAGATTTGATACGTTTTAAAGTGAAACGAAACTCCAAGTAAATTGTAAATGTGCATGTAAAATAGATTAATTTTTTTTTAACAAAGTTGAAGATGTAGAAACATACCAAGAGTAACATGTGTCTTATCAGGTTTGTATCAGACATTCATTCCATGCATTTGGTTGAAGTAGATAGCGCACTGCTTTTCTTTTATCGCAGCATTAATAATTGGTGCGTTAATTTCTTGGAGCAGTGTATATGTCAAAACTGGAAATAAGTATATTGTATCCAAAAATGGTAAATGCTTCTACCTGGAATACAACACAATCAAAAGTACATGTGGGTAGATTAGAAAATATCAGAACCCAACTGCTAATGGTAGTGAAATATATAACCCCAAGCACATACTTTCAATAATCACTTATTGATTCTGTAAATAACCAAACACCGAATTCATCTATTGATTTATCGCCCCCGAAGCCCATTATCCTACCTTCAAATAGTATTTTTTATTACTGTTTACATAAGAAATATAAAATAACTTCTCTCTGTGGGAAAGAAAAACGTCAGAGAACAACGAAGTGCTATATTACTTATTGACGAATGTATGGAAATATATTTTCCTTTTTTAACATTTTTGTTATACACGTCCTTCGATTGTGACTGGTTCTCGTATCAACTTAGTTGGCTTTAGTAGTTATGCCCACGATACACGTATACTTGTATCGTGGTTATGCCCGCAAAATATAAAGACCGACAAATATTAGACAATACTAACATGTAGGCTTTCTGTTTACTTTCTCTAAAATGTACAAAAGAGCGTTTAAAAAAAAATAGTTACCTGAAATTGAAGCGGTTTTACTGAAGGTAGGTCGGACTAAGACCGTGGTTTCGTTTGGATGTACAAATTATTCTATAAATTTGGGAAATATGGGATCTTTTATGGAATAAATTAACATCTGCGTGGTTTTCGCGATTCAGTTTTCGTGGATACAATCTTATCGTACACAAGGTTAAAATGTTTCTTGAGGATAAGAACACAACAAGAAAATATAACTAAATCTGTGATTAAAAAATCAAAAATAATTGAAAATTACCTTTTCTTTAAATCGGAAATATTTCATCGATGTCTGCACAGGTTTGCCATACCATTATGCGTTGACTGTTCATAAATAGTCCCTATCGCTTTATAGCTAATAAATAAAAAATTAAAAATATCTCTTAACACAATATTAATATACTCATTATACATACATACTATTACTTACTCTGTCCTGTGCAACTCCTTTCCAGTTAACCACCCCTAGGGTTCTCACATCTCGTTGAACTCCTTCAGCCATCTCTCATTGGGCTTGCCCCTTGACCTTTCGTAGTCTGGTCTCCATTTTTACCCAAAACTCATACCAACAGTTCGTGAGGCTATAAAGCAAAAAAGGCGTAGAAAATTGAATCGCGGCGTTCTGTTTCACCAAGACAACGCTCCCGCTAATAAGAGCTGTGGTTCTATGGCTGCTATTCACAATGCTGCATTTGAAATTTTAGAACAACCCCCATATTCCCCAGATCTAGCCCCCAGTGTCTTACATGTTCCCCAAATTAAAAGAACATCTTCGGACAACTCGTGTTTCGGACGATGACGTGGTGATGGACGGTGTGAATGAGTGTGTTAACCTTTTAGGAGATTATGTAGAGAAATAAAGTTGTTTCAAATGTTTAAGTCATTTGCTTCTATATCAGGGGCAATAAATGATGAACTACCCTCGTACATATAAAAAAAAACGGTTACCTTATAAGAGTCATGATAATTTCCAATTTATGTTGCAGAAATGGTTTCTAAACATTTTCAATGCCTCTTTTAATTCCAGACATATACCACATTGTACGTTTTCAAATTGATACCATGTATATCTGAGATTAAACCAAGTTGCTTTTGTTTGGTTTGGATTGCTGAGTTAAAACACCGGATTAACTCTTGTTTTTGAAATATGTACAAAATAAGTTATATATGTTTGCATAGACATGCATACTCTATGATAATCTTTATAGAGGAAATGCTTCACAGCGACACTGCTTTGCTTGACGCTTGTAATGCGTTTCTGAAGCTTTTCTCACAAGGACGTAACAATAGCCTGCTAGCATTGCTATATTTCATTTCCCAGAAGCAGAGGAAATAGCAAAATTTTGTGTAACTCTGCTGTAGTGCCATCAAAATGACAATGACCTGGTTAATTTTATGTGGCTGTACAGCCTCTTCTAAACGCAAGAAATCCATTCCTACCGAAGCACCCCCCTCTCCCGTATGTAAAAAATAAAGCTAATTCGCGAGTCATAAGATTACCTATATTCGTAATTATCATGTCGAAGTTGGCCACTTTTACATCACGCATGTTGGCCGTTGTCCAGCGTAACCTAACGAGATTTAATTTTGCAGAAATTAACAGTAATGATTATATTTTACCTTTATTTCAACAGTTTTTCTGTAACTCTTTAAATGTCATCTAGTATTAGAAGTTAAAAATAATTCATGTTTCACTAAATTAACCAATTTGATTATATTGCTGCGTTATGAAACTACTAAAACATGAATATCTAATTGCCGTTGCAATTTGAATACCAGAGCTTTACCGTAATAGGACAAGCTTGTAGCCGCTACGCTACTGGTGAAACAAACGGCACCTGCGACAAGGGCGTATATTCACATATGGATTATATCAATATCAGTAAATTAAAAGACGAAATATCTTATTACGAACCACAAGACCTGGTTACTTTTTACCCGTATAATTGAAGGCACACACGTTACTTGTTTGTCGCAGTGGGTAGCTTCTATCAATTAGAGACAATAAGGAAACCTTTTTAATGTTACTAACTACATTTTTAGATTTGGAAAACTTTAAGACGTCCGTACGAATATCTTTTGCATATCTGCTATCAGATTTGAGATACTTTTCTTAGAAAGTCAAAGGTCCACGTTTTCCTTAATACAGAGTAGAAGTTATATCAATAAATAAACTACTCGTATAGGGCTTGGATTTGGCCAAGAAATAACACATCAATTAAACACAACAATTATTTTTCAAAAGTGATATACAATAGTCATTACGGTTAGTACGGGTAGATAGTGTATATGAAACCGATATATTTATTTTATGAAAGAATTATTTTGTTATGTAATACAACTCCTACATGAGTAATGGAAAGTGTATAAATCTGCGATTGTAGCAATATGTTGTTTATGGAATTATGTTTGTCATCGTTGTTATGCTTTTGTGGCATTCTTGTAAATAGTGAACGGCATAGACAATCATGTAATAACGTGAAGCTGAGGATTTGTTAAGTATACGAATTATTAAACTTTGAATAGATGGTATGCTACCAATTGAACTAACTTAATACAAAATAGCACAAATATTCTTGAAACTAATATTGTATAGATCGTCAAAGCTTTTAATAATGTGTAATGATGCCGTCGAGAACGAGAAATTTCTCCCCGCATCTCGCCTCGTCTCGCTTACTATTTCTAGTCTCGCGTTTTCTAGACGAGACGAGAAATAGATAATATTACGAGAAACGAGATGCAACAAGAATTTCTCGACGAGACTTACTGTTTGGGGATTGTTTAATGCAGTCCTTAATAGGTGTTAAAATCATACGTTAGAATAAGAACATTTCACATCAGAAAAGCATTTTAATATTGATATGATCATTTTATTTTCGGGACGTTCCTTTCTAATAGCAACCAGTTACCATAAAACTTCGGTGATGCCATTTTCCTATCTACGACAATACAATGCTTTCGCTAATTTTGTCAAATGATTAATTACCTGTGCATATTGTTGCATATGTTTACGATTCTGCTGAAAACGGCTTAGATTTTCCAGGGTACAAACTCTAAGACATCCTTTTGAAATGGACTGTCATTCCTAGTGTTTTCGGAGCATTTAAATGACTGATGTAGAGCATGTAAGAAAGACTGGATATCCAAAGACTGCCGCCCAAGGGCTATGGTATTTAATGTATGCATGCTGTCGTAGCTTGAAGTATCTTATCCTCTTAAAGTTTAAAAGGTTTATGGATAAGGGTGATTCAGTGTAATTCTTCCTGCGAAGAGAACAACTCACGATCTTCCCGGTAGCGCTAGCGTTTAATTTTCAATTCTGGGCATGTTACGTAAATATACACGTTAAAAGATCACAGGCATCAGTATGTTTTGCAAAATAAATTTGTTCATGTAAGAGAATTAATTGTGTAACTTTTAATTTAATACAGACAACGTGAAAAATTAAATGGTCAAATTGCCTCTCAGCAATAACCTTTTCGTTACTATTTTTAATTTTTATGGTACCTTAATGCCTGTGCATTTCAAGAATTTGTAGTGCCTGAACTACTTCCGGTCTTCAATTATCATGGCTACAAATTCGAGACTCGCCCGAGACGAAAAATTAACCACAGGAGACGAGACTTTACTTCTCGTCTCATAATTTCGAGATGAAATAAAGGTCGTATTATTTCTCGTTTCGCTGCGGCAGTTATAATATTTATAGCCACTAAATTGTAGCGAATCTTTATAAAAGTAACCACGTTTTTGTTAATGAATATCGCTGGTAAAACGCTGATTGTTTTAATCCGTCGATTATCTCGTGTTCAATTGAATACGCCGCGTGTGTAAAGTAGAGGAAAATATCATAATTATTTATCAAAGAAACTGGGTGTTTTACGTTACAATTTAATAAAGGTTTTAAGGATAATTAACACGGCTACATACTTCGTCGGGGCTACAGTAACGCTTTCATCTTCAGGCTTAATTAAACGTTAAATCTAAAACATCATTAATCTCGGGTATACCCGCGAACGAGAGATGCTAGAAAGAATTTTATATTATATTAAATGGAGCCTTATTTTGCATACAAATTTCTAAAGTTTTATTAAAAGCGCTAATATCAAGAAAAAATGTACAATCTTTTTGTACGTAAAATTTAAGCTACGTTATTAATTGTTGCCAGAAAAGCTAGAAACAAAGGGAGTTGTGTAAAACTGGATACAAATTAAAATATATAACCTCTTGAGCAGTCTCACGCTTAATTATTTCACTCCTTTTTGAAAAGTGCACTAATTTACATTTAATTTACAAGCTGCAGCACAGGTAAACGTCTTGGAAAGTCTGAGCTTGGATTTTTTAAATTAATCATCTCCATAATTGGCTTCGGAACTTTAAATTAGTTGTTCATAATGAAACTTTTCAAACTCTGTCGTTTGCATGCCTTAATATCGTAATTAAATGTATTTGTTGGGGGAAATTGCTTTTAATTAGGCCATAGGAGTCAAGTAGAAGCTCGCAGGAAACGCGATTGGGTTTCTCATTAACGCGAATGCAACAAACTAGTCTAAGTCAAGTTTAGGTTGTTCTTTTATGTTAAATATCAAACGCTTTTAATTAATAGTGCAGCGGCGGAA
Source organism: Limonius californicus (assembly GCA_014611495.1). NCBI lineage: Eukaryota > Metazoa > Arthropoda > Insecta > Coleoptera > Elateridae > Limonius > Limonius californicus. Next base: position 39,788 of record JABXWE010015940.1, on the reverse strand, counting down.
ATGAAAATCGGAATCAGTTTTATGTTTGCTAATACTCGCTTTTTTTACAGTGTTCGGAGCGTGATGCATAAGTATCTGGAGAAAAAGAATGAAGTGAACTTCGATAAGATCTTCCATCAACAGTTAGGTAAGTTTCTGAACAAAGGGAAAAGTTTTCCCCATAATTTATCTTCAATTTGGCGGTTTCTTGTTGCGTTAGACTTTTTAATAATTATATTATGTAGGAGGGGAGTTATAGATGGCCTGGCAACTGAGTACACGAAGGTTAATTAAGACCGCCGATTAATTCTTTAATGGTGATGAATTTTAGTACATTAGCGAATCAACAAACTGTTTTTGATTAAAATTTAATCTGCTTTACATCTCAATAAGAAACCGGATTAATAACTGAAAAAAATAAATTAATTGCAATTAAATGTGAAAAAAAAACGGGCTGCTTTCTATATTTCTTGCTAGGTAATAGAACTAGCATAACATAAAACCGCGAACTAATTTAAAACACTTTAATTAAAACAGCTGTCGCTTAAATTAGGCAAACTCGAGTGTTGCTTGACGAAACCAGAACAGAACGTTTTGGATTCTCTTCATCCTTCGTTTATTCTAACTTTCCTGCTTTAAATTATAAATACAAGAATTATTTAATTAATGGGAATGTTTCTTGAAATACCTAAAAAGTGAAATTTATTTGTGAACTCGGGCATATCTTTGTTTTTACTATAATTTTTCTAGTTAAAAATTAACATTATATTTCAATGCAATGCACCAGGCGACCGGGTGGCGCAGTGGGCGAGAGTCCGCTTCGCAACCGGTTGACCCGAGTTCGACTCCCGTTGTGGCCCGAATTTTAATTAATTCAGGAGCAGCGGGAGTGACTCGGTAGCATAGTTGGGGGGGTTTTTCAAGGGTGGGGCATAGCGCTACATGCGCTGATCCGAGGTAAGCGGGGTGGGATGAGAATCGTGGAGTTGCTATGGCAACTCCACGATTCTTTAAAAAAAAATGCAATGCACTATTTTGTTTCAGTTACCTGTTTTTCTATACTACGAGGCTTTTATAAACACAATAACCGGTTTAAAAAACGTAGATATAAATGTAAATTGTATCGTACAACTTAAAAAGTATATACTTATTTGTGATGATAACGCGATGCTAAATTTTGAAGCTGTCTCTTCAAGCATAGCTGTTAATGTTTACCTAAATTTCATCGCATAACTTTAAAGAACCTGTTAAAAATACTGATAAATTTTTAAAGTGAACGCATGTAGTGGCTTTTGACATAGCCTCGACATAACGAACGTCGCTGTATTTTCGTAAACACAAAACAGAAATTAAAAATACAATTTCTATTATCACCAAAGTATTTAATTGACTTAGCATTGTTCTTTACTGTAGGTCACAAGCAGTACCCGTTGTTTTGGGATCATGGCTACCTGGTAATTGCATGTCGTAACGACTACCCAAAATTTGTGACAAGCATTTTAAGGCAAACGGTTGCCGTTACGCGTATGAACTAAGAGTACCTTATTTATGTACATTTTAATTCTCTTTCAGAAAATAACACAAAATTTTAAAATGTTCTACTAATAACAAAGTTAGAGCCAATATAAAATTTCAGTGGTAGGTTAAGTGCCTCTTACGGTCAAGTCTGGTTAATGAAAATAATTATGTGACTGTACGACATAATGGTAAGTCTGTATACCAAATTTGAAAGAAATGTCTTTAGATTTGTGGAAATTACAATAAAAAGAAAAAATAAAAAATTGAACTTTAAGGCCCTGTAACTTTTTAAGGAAGAACTTGCTGCCTAAGTTATATTCGGTTTAATCGGTTTAATCGGTTTATTTTAACCTAAAGAATCTATCCCTCGTTGGTAGCGACAAAAAGTTGCTGTATAATCAAAGTCGTGGTAAAAAAAGCAACTTATGCCAACCAGCTCAAACATAAAACTGTTATCCCAGGGAATTACTCGTGGCTTCGTCTCGTACAAAAAAATTGAATACAAAAAATTAATAATTCGTAGAACCGTCACTTTACTTTAATGTCACCGTAACTAGTTTATCTTTTATCACCACCAACCTTTACATTGTAGTTTGGCACCCTAAAATGCCCCTGGACGGCTATTCATCTGGTACCCAGACTGCATACACTTCCATCTGGTTGGTACAGCTCTCCGTGAACTCCCGGCTCCTCCCGACACATCGTACTTTACCATTCTTTACTTGCGACGATTTCGTTTAATGGTGCTGTATTCTCCTTTTAAATATTACATTTTTTATGACATCCAAATAAAAACCCGAAAACAAAACCCCCAAACAAAATATCAAAAACCAAACTTTCTTTTCTCTAATTTACCTTAACTACCAATGAAAATACAAAAATTATGACAGATGGGAAAGCTGTCATGCTGTCAAAACCCATTTTTATAATACATATTATTAGTTTGGTATGCACCTCGATAGAGGACTAAATTGGAGAACACACATTTGGAGAACACACATTTATACAAAGAGGAAACATCTCAACCTAAAACTAAGAAAATATTACTGGTTACTTGGCCGCAACTCTAAACTCTCGCTTGCCAACAAACTACTTGTTTACAAATGTGTGCTGAAACCAATCTGGAGCTATGGTATCCAGTTATGGGGTACGGCATCTCACTCAAACATAGAAATCCTGAACGTTTCCAATCTAAAACGCTCCGTATAATCACCAACGCACCCTACTTCGTTCCTAATAAAGAAATACTTAACGACTTGAAAGTGCCATCACTGAAAGAAGAGATAGTTCAGTGCAGTGAAAAATATCTTCAGAGATTAGAAACACACCCGAATCCGTTTGCGTTAAACCTACTCGACAATAGTGCTGATGTGCGCAGACTGAAACGCTTTAAACCGCTAGATCTACCCACACGTTACTAATTAACTTAGGTAATATTCACTGTAATCATTTATATAAGTTAATCACAACGAGGAATGTCATAGGACGTTCTCTCACACGCTACTTCTAGTGCAATGTTACATTTCTGTATTAATCTGATTTGCTTATTGCTACTGTAGCAGATTGCAAATAAATGTCAAACAAAGAAAAAAAAAATATTATTAATTTACACAACAAATCATAATAAAACCTTTAGATGGCACTTTTGGCCAATTAGCATTTAAGCCCCCCATTATAATATCACAGCAATATATATGTGCAACCTGTCTACTTTAAAAATTCAAGCTTAAATATTAAATTATAGTTGTCAGTAACTTTTATACAATATAATTACTTTAGGCCAAAGTGCTTGTTTTTGCATGCATTTGACGGTTAAGGGCCCTTTAAACGTTACTTAGTTAGCCTTTGTGGTTATAGTGTTTCCATACTTTATAATTTCTGACCTAAGTGCTTTTAACACATTTTGTCATATTATACCGTAGCTGTTAGTTCCTTTAACGCCTTAACGTATGAATTAAAATACAAACAAATACTCTGACCTGCATTTTGAAAATATATGGTTTTCATTATTCTTGTCTGTGAAAGTGTATGATGGGTTGCCTACTTTTGTAATTAAAAATTTCTCAAAGATTGTACTTTATAACTTTGAAATCAGGGATTCCCATAGGAAATTATTGAAGTATCCTTTACTTGGTGCAAATGCTTCCATGCAATCACCCTCAACGCCCAAAAAAGTTCTCTTTCATGTATTGGAATTTTCCTGGTTGCTAAATAACAGGGCGGGGAATCACCTGGGGTGCGTTTGGTTGGCCGAGAGCGTGCGACAAAAGGTTACGAGATGCGATGACCCAGTGCAGATGGCATTGGAGCGCGTCAGTTTGTTTCTGTCTGACTTGTTCTTTTGTATCATCCTGATTGAATTTTGAAATCAGTACTTTGTCGGCCTCGGAAGAGCGGCCGCCCTTTTCACTCGCCTCTTTAAATGAAATTATTGGGTTTTTTAATTATTAAGTGCCATTTGTCGTTTTTATTTCGCGCCCCAGAATGCTATTAACCGAAATTGTTGTATTTTCTCTGTCGGGCAAAGACTTTTAAAATAGCGGCGAGACAAAAGGGCATTGTTACCAAACCAACCTGGAGTTGACTTTACTAACCCATTAATATATATTATTACGAATGCTGGTAATTTGTGGAAATTAGGAACGCCTTTATTATTCTTTTATGGTAAGGGTTACAACGTTGTAATATAAAATACAAAAAGTAAATATTTGTATTGTACGTACGGAATAGCCAAGGTCAAGCCCCTTTTTAATGCACGTTTTAACGATTATTGTATTTGTTTTAATGGCGTGGAATAGAAGCGCCATATGGCATCAAAATGTTCGTGCAGTGGTAATAATGGCCTTATCGTGATCTGTAAATACGTTGCAATGGATGTTTATTACTGTCTAATGATTGCTCAAGTGATTGGTATCAGAAATAATGACATTAATGTTATAAAGATAAGACCTCAAAGGAATTATTAGGTTAAAATTTACTCTTTGGTGTTATCATTAGGTTCCTGCCATAAAAGGCATTTATTAAAAAAAAGAATTCAAATGAAACCATTATAAAAGTTCTGTATATTATTATTTGAGCCGACCAGGACATTAATAATTCATTTATAAGAAGTCATAGGTAGCAGTATCATGAGTAGTTTATCGTGTTTTTAATCAAATATGTTGCCGTGTCCGAAGGGTAATGGTAGTTATTTACTAGTAATAAATAAAAGCCTTAGATTAAGCTATAAGTTGTCCTTTTGAAAGGCCGCAGAACAATACCTTTTCAAAAACATACTTAAGTGATATTGATTTCAAAATTTCTTAAAATGGTTTGAAATTCTTTGGAATGTTACTTAAAGTAGACAAAGTAGAACATACATTTTACACTTAGTATATGAACATTCACAAGTGGTGTTTGTTTCTATCACAAATAATAAAATGGTTAATTTTACCAGCAACGCAACGGGAGACCGGAAACAGCCTTCTGCATTCGGAAATATAAATAGGCGTAAAAATATCTTAAAATAATACTGATTTCAAAATGTCTTAAAATGGCTGAGAATCTTTGGAATGTCACTTAACATGGACAAAAGAGAACATACAATTTACACTTATATGAACATTTACAAGTGGCGTTCGTTTCTATCACATTTAAAATGGTTAATTTTACCAGCAAATCTACGGGAAACCGGAAATAGGCTTCCGAAATCGGAAATGTAATTAGACTTAAACGTATTCGTAAATGATATTTCGAAATCTCTAAAAATGGTTGAGATGCTTTGGACTGTCACTTAACGTGGACAAAAGAGAACATACATTTTACACTTATATGAACTTTGACTAGTGGCGTTTGTTTCTTAAAAATGGTTTCTCCTCTTAACGTATAATTTTTACCCAAGTAAACTCCCTAGCCTATTGTCTAATTCAACTCCCCTACTCTAACTCAACTTCCCTGCGCAACCTAATTCATTTGCCTAATCCACTTCCCATGCCTAATGCAATCCCACTGCCCAACCCAACTCATTTGCCTAACCTAACTCCCCTGCCTAACACGCTCATCTGTCCCACCCAACTGATTTGCATAAACCAGCTCATTTAACGACCCAGCAGTCAAATGGGATGTTTGTGATGAAATGTCATTTTTGTGCATATCTAGCTGTCGATATCTGATTGCAGTAGTAGTGCCTCTATGCAAGAACAATGCGAGAGAACTCGTGCCACGACGTGGTAGTGTTTTACATGTGCCATGGCCCACTTATATTTCGGTCAGAAATCAGTATAGTTTTACGGAAAAGGTTTCATATTTGTAATATTTAGGAAACTGCATAAGGAAATACTAGTACAGGAGAGAAAATCAAATGTTATGTCAGTAGATATTCAGATATTAGGAATTGGAGCTTTGTAATAATAGTGAATAATGAAATTCTCTATTCTCTATTCTACTATATATATATTTCAACCATAAAGTTTTTGTTTTAGCTATGTAATAGTATACTTCCACTTATGTGGATGTACTAGTTTTACCGAAAAAGCTTTTCCTGTGAACATGGTTTTTTCTCTTAACTAAGTTCGCTTTTCATTTTATGTCCTATACATTACTAAATTTTCTTGCTTCAGTCAATTCCCATGCTTAATTTAACTTACCTACCTAATCCAATTCTCCTGTCCAACCTAACTGATCTGTCAAATCCAGCATATTTGCGCCAAACCCAATTGCTACGCCTAACGCAACTTCCCTCCCTAATACAATTCCTTACTTAAGACAACTAGGAAGTTTTGCATGACTCAACTCCCATGTCGCACAAGCATATTTTTTACCTAACTCAACTCTCCCGCCCAACTCAGCTGTCCCGTGTAACTCAACTGTCCCGCCTAACTCAACTCTCCCGCCTAACTCAACTCTGCCGCCTAACTCAACTCTCTCGCCTAATTCACTTCACCCGCTTAACTGAACTTCCTCTTTTATACAACTTCATTGTCTGCCCCAGCTCTCCCGTATAGCCTAATTCTCCTGTCCAACCTAATTGAATTGTTTAACTCATTTGCTAATCACAACTGTTTTGCGCCTAACACAGCTCCATTGGCCAACCCAACTAGCAAGTTTTGCATGACTCAACTCTCCTGCCTGCCCTATCTTCCCTGCCCTACCAAGCACAGTTTTATCTAACTTAACTCTCAACAACAAGCATTTGGAATATTACTAACGTGGACAAAGGAGAACATACATTTATATTTATATGAACATTGAGAAGTGGTGTCTGTTCGTATGCCAGTTGGAATGGTTACCAGCAAAGCTACGGGAAACCGGAAATATAATTAGGTAAAAAATAGTCGTAATTGATATTTCGAAATCTCTAAAAATGGTTGAGATCTTTTGGAATGTTACTTAACGTAGACAAAATAGAACATACTTTTAAATTTATATGAATATTGACAAGTGGTTTCTATGTGTATTACAGTTAAAATGGTTAATTTTACCAGCAAAGCTACGGGGAACCGGGAATAAGCTACTGAAGTCGCAGTATACCCATCTCACGTAATACCTGGGGGACGATTGTAGTTTCAATATAACAAACCCATTTGATTTTAAATACAAAAAATTCTACAGTATTTGAAGAAGAAAGATGAAGTTTAAACGCAGTCGAGGGATATTCCATTATTAGTGCACAATTTCACCCATATTTTTCATATATCCATTCTTGTATTTTAGCCCATGTTCCTCATAACTGAACTCCTGCCACTTAACTCCTCAATTTCAACTCCCCACTCTAACATGACTCTCCCAATGGTCTGCATTTATCAACGCATTTCTCTTACTTCTGATTCAACCTTGCCGTTTCCTGGTTCCTCATCTCTTCTATTTTCTCTTCTGTGTTTTAAACGGAATAAATATATTCCATTTACGGCTAGATTTTTTTATTATACTTTGCGATAATAACTTTATTATCAATTACTATAAGAATTTTTTTACTAAATGGAAAAATTTGTTTTAAGTTACCGATAAGATTGTCTTAAGTGTTTTTATTAAGTATTTTTCTACTTTTAGCAGCTTAATCTAAAGTCAATTTCATTTTTAAAAATGCAGTTTTTCTTTCTTGAATGTAGAATGCTCAATTTTACGTTTACTCGCAAAAGGTTTATCAGTTATTGGCCTCTATTCGCAAAAACCCATTTCATGGCGTGTATTAGCAATTGTCCGCTTTGTTGTAAAACTTTCTTAATCTTTCAAGAGCTTGCTCAATAACTAAGCTGTGGCTTTAGGGTAAAAAAGGAAAATATATCCACCGCTAACTTTAAGAGCTTCTGAAGATCAATAGAGATTTAGAAGTCTGTAATAAAATAAAATTTTATGTAGGCTAAAACGGGGCTTTAGCGTGTCTGTATTTGAATGACGACACTGTAACTCGTCATCGACCACAAAGTGTAAGAAAAACTGCATCCGCCCCAGTTCCGCCGATTTTCCTTTGTTGAAAGTCTGCGATTTGGAAACCAATTGGCACACATACGTGTTATGATGTGAAAAGCTGTACATTTTTGCGTTCAAACGAGTTTTCCCGTGTAACCAAAACTGAATCGAGGTCACTAGACCGGCAGCAGTCATATAGAATCATCCTGGAATAATATTTATTTAAAAACAATGTATTATTCCGGAATATTAAAAGCTACTTTCTTTTATCAAAATCCTTATATTTGCCCACACGTCGCCCAACGAATAAAAGCGCGATAATACAAAATAGCAGTATCGTGTCAAATTACCCAGCAAAAGAAAGAGAATGTTCGTAGAAACCGGAACTTTATTCCTAAAATTGAGTATTAAGTGAGAGCCATAAGGGACTGTGAACAAAAGGCGCTGCCGTCGTCAAATAGGACGCTTGTGATGAAATGTCATTTCTGTGCAAATCTAGCTGTCGATATCCGATTGCCGTAGTAGTCCGTCTATGCATGAAAAACGTGAGAGATTCGTGCCACGACGAGGTAGTCGTTTTACACGGCCCATTTATATTTCAGGCAGAAAACAGTTTCGTTTACGAAAAGGTTTCAGAAAAATATAAACGGAAAAAGGTACATTAGTGGATATTCAGAATTGGAGGAAATTTTTTTATGGTCAGAGTCCATCCATAAGGTATTTACCTAAATAATGCAATGGTATTTATTCCACTTATCTCTTACCACATATCCCTTTTAAGGTAAACCTAACGTACTCGTCGTACTGAATGAGATATTCTTACAAATGGTTTCTTCTACTAATTGAGCTCGCTTTTCTAACTTAATAAGCCCTCGTATTTCTGCCAATATAAACTCCCTTGTCTATTCTCTAATTCAACTTTCCTGCTCTAACCCAACTCCCCTGTCCAATCCAAATATTTTCCTAACCCAATTCCCGTGCCTAATGCAATTCCACTACCCAATCCAACTCATTTGCCTCACTTAGCCTATTTGCCTAACCTAACTCCCCTGCCTAACACGCTCACCTGTCTCACCTAGCTGATTAGTATAAACCAATTCATTTGATTAACCCAACAGCCAAATAGGATGTTTGTGATGAGATGTCATTTCTCTGCAAACCTATGTAGCTGTCGATACCAGATTGCTGTAGCAGTCCGTGTATGCGTGAAAAAAGTGAATATCTCGTGCCACGATGAGGTAGTCGTTTTACATGACCCATTTAGTCCCAGTGCCAGTCAGAAAACAGTATAATTTACGAAAAAGTTTTATATTTGTGGTTTCAAAAAAATATAAACAGTAAAATCTGGTACGAACAAGAAAATTAAAATGTATTGTCAGTAGATATTCAAATATTAGGAATTGGAGCTTTGTAGTAATAATGTAAAATGAAATTTATTTATTGTATGGTCATGTTCCATCCATAAAGTATTTACTTCAACATTGCAACTGCATTGCTTCTACTTACCTCTGAATACATACCGCTTTTACCAGAACCCTATTGTACTCATCTTGTTGCACGAACTCTCTTCCTTTAGGCATGGTTCCTCATACTAGCTTAGATCGCTTTTATATTCATCTCCTACGCAACAGCCAAATCTTTTGCCTAATTCAATTGCTTTGTCTAGTTTAACTTCCCCGCTTAACCCATTTTCCTGTCCAACCCAGCTGATTTGCCTAATCCAATTCCTATGTCTACCGTAACTTCCCTACCTAATGCAACTGTATTGTCCAACCCAATAAATTTACTTAAACAAACAAATTTTGCGGAACCCAACTCCACATCCTAACCCAACTACTCCCTAATGCCTAACCAAGCACATTTTCTTAACTCAAATCTCTCGAGTAATTCAACTTCCCTGCCTGACCGAACTCACTTGTCTAACCCAACTTTCCTGTCCAACCCAATTGAATTGCCTAGCTCAGTATATTTGTTTATGACAACTGTTTTGCGCCTACCGGAACTCCTCTGTATAAAGCAAATACACTCTCCAAACCAATTCATTTGCCTAACCCAATTTCGCTCTCCAACCCAACCTATTCGCTTATTCTAGGGCATCTGCCTAACCCAACTCTTGTCTCTAACCCAACTCATCTGCCCGACCGAACTGATTTGCCTAATACAACAAATTTAAATAACCCAGTTTTTACCTTAGCGCTGAGGAGGAACACATGGCAGAGAAGTGCCCGATGCTCAACAGTGGGACAAAAAGGCTGGCAATGAAAATGAAAATGAAAAAAATTAAAACCCAGCGCAATCGCCTAACGCAACTTTAAAATTCAATTCCTTTGTGTAATTTAACTTCCCCGCCCAATTCAATTTTCCTGTCCAACCCAATTGATTTGCCTAAACTAATTCCTATACCTAAAGTAACTTCCCTGCCTAATGTAACTGCATTGTCCAACCCTATTAATTTGCTTAAACCAAGAAATTTTGCGTAAACCAACTTCTCTGCGTAACCCAAGTCCTCTGCTTAACTTAACTCCTCTGTGTAACCTAACTCCTATGCCTAACTTAATTTCCCCTGCCTAACCAAGCACATTTTCCTAACTTAAATCTCTCGACTAACTCAACTTCCCTGCCTAACTGAACTCATCTGTCTAACCCAACACTCCTGTCCAACACAATTGAATTGCCTAACTCAGCAAATTTGTTTATCATAACTGTTTGCGCCTACCGCGACTCCTCTGTATGAAGCAAATACGCTCTCCAACACAGTTCATTTGCCTAACCGAATTTCGCTGTTTCGCCTATCCCAACTCCTGTCTCTAACCCAACTCCCCTGCCCGACCCTACTGCACAATCGCGTAACGTAACTTCCCAATACAACTCCATGCTCTAACCTAACTCTTCTTAACTCCTTTTTTTAGCTCGACCCTTTTCGTGATGTGACTGCCCTTCAACTCGAACTCATCTTTAAACTGCTCAATTTGTCGCCTACATTGAGGAAAAAGTTATTCAAAGGCCATGTAATAGAACTGTACAAGAGTTGAACAAAACGCTCATTCAACAAGTTCAAGTATTGCCATGCAAGTAACAAGTGGTGATTTATTATAATTATTCTGTAGCACCTTAATCACCGCTGAACATGAAGTACTTTCACCGGACTTAGGCTGTCTGAATGTTAAATAATTTACAGGATAGATATGTGTAGTTCAATAGAATTGTACTCCAACACAGCACTGAAGACTGTTCATATGTGAGCATGCAATTATGACGTTCGTAAAATTAAATCAAAGGTCAATTTAGGGAATCTCAGAAACTGTTGATTTTAAGAGTGAATTGTAAGATTCTATTTAAGGAAATTATGTTACGTTACAAGTTATATTTTAAACGGTATTTCATTTTTTTAATAGGCGAACGCCAATCTCACATTCGTATAATAAATAATCTTGTATGCTATTAATCGAAATTATGTTAATACTGCCATCATAAGTATTGTTTTTACATGCAGTATCCACCATTGAAAAGCTACAAATTCGCAAAATATTTATTTTTCCACTCTATTCAGAAAAAATATGTTAGTTTATCACCTTCACGAATATTTCATATTTTGAATCGGCATACTTTTTCACTCTTGTATTGAGAAAAATTGCATTAACTACTCGGTATTCCGTCTCTTAAAATGCACTTTTATCAATCTACAAATAAAATTTTGTACGTACGTTATTCTTCCAACTCTGTTAAAGAAAATTATGTGAGTCCTACAGCCATGGCGATTGAATTCCTTGAAGAACGTTTCCACTACCTAAAATTATAAAATGTGTGTGCATTAAAACAGCAACGGAAGGAATAGAACAAGCTAAAAGATACCGGATGTTTAAAAACATACAGTAGATGGTACAAGGGCACAGAAAATAAATAAAACACCCTTGGAGTATAATCTATTCGGCATTACAATATTTTAGGTAATTGCCACAGTCTTTTAAAAATTAATAATTTATAAAAATTCTACATAATTCAAAATAAATAATGTTTAATGGGCAACAAAGAGGCGGCCGTAGGATAGAGGTTAGCGCGTTAGACTACTACGCTAGGGACCTCGGTGGGGCAGTACGAGTACGCACGTTAGTCGAGGTCACAGTGAAATGCGGTCCGATCGGCCGCGTTATCGAACCCCGGGTGAGGCGATTTTATTTCACTTACTTAAGTTTAGGGTGCATGTTGCATGAATGGGTAGTATGTAAGAGACGCGCGCACCCCCCTGAAGTAATGCGAAAGTGGTTCCGAGGGGGGGGAACGGTAGTATGAATGAATGGAAAAACTACTACGTTGAAGATATGGCTTCAACTCCCAGTATCGGGTTATCAAATTTTTAACGACTGTTCTCCCTCGCAAGGCAGTGCAAACCAGCGTTGTATTCTACTTAGTAAATCTTTTTTCTGGGGTAGAAGTGTTCGAAGCCCACTTTAAGCTGTAGGTCCTCTATGTCTGTGGTACTTTGAAACGCACAACATAGTAAATGAGAGAAGATCGCTGCACCTCGTAAGAGATAAATCACTCGAAGAAGAAGGTAACGAAGATATATTTCAATGAAATATTCTACAACTAAATGTATATTTTTCCAATAAAGATTAAACATGACGCTGTAATGTCTTGTTATTCAATAAATTAAGCCACGCATTTATAGGAAATTTGTGTCTTATTTTTATCTACAGAATTCGACCTATTTGGTATCAGTGTATATTTCTTGTCAGTATCTATAAATCATTTATTATAGCTTAATCTAGTAAATAGCAAAACAAAACTGGAATTGGAAAGCTTGGTCAGTGTTCTTTCCCAGTAGTGCTTTTTTTATTATTTTTGGCGGTGTAGTATCTGTCTCTTGGAATCGTTCCCCGCATAAAATGTGAAAGGTAGGAAGCCGTTCTCGGGGCGACGTCTACGTCCAATATACGAAATGGGATTTAGTATTCTCTCGCGTATCGATAGCTTCGCTCTATTTTTTGCTCTTTATGGTGGTAACATCGAAACGAACGATTTATGTTTGTGTGTGTAATAGGGGATTTGCGGCACTTTTTCCCTCACATCGCCCACTTGCATGCTGCCGGCGGCCGGCCGTGGCTCGGCAAAAGACGCAAATGATTTGATTCCCTAAAGATAATAAATCCCACTTTATAAAATTTATGTGGACGTTTTTAAGGGAAATTTGCAAATCTATCGCCGAATTGACCTTTTTTTGTTTTCCGTCTCGACGGACCGTTGAAGTTTTTATTAAGTCCAGGAACTGTGATAGCTTCTGTGGGTCCAAGGGCAAGCATTAATTCACGAAGATGACATGATTGTTATGGAACCTGCACGGTTACAATATCATCATTAATCCTCGATGTAAATTAATGTCTACCCTCCTGCATTAATTTCCAGTGCATTTACATGTAAACCGTTTCTCGTGCTCTTGATAATTATGCATTCTGTCCAACCACGAAGTTTGTTATGTCCATATTTCTCTATGGCGATGAATCGTGGACAAGCATCCTCTCTATTCAAGATAGGAAAGCGAGTAAGCACTTTAGACTAAGTTTGCCCATATATTTAGATCTTGTCTGGGTGTACATTCTCTTTAATATATGCCATAGTGGCCTTCGAAACCGCTGCTTTAGTTGTATGTGCTCGACAAAAACTCTGGTATTCAAATATTCCTGCCTAATTTCCACTTCAAACGGACGGTAAAATGAAACGCTTCGGCGAATACCGGTAGGATTGAAAAAACACTTTCATTAGTTATAAATTTGAGCCCTGGAATCTTTCAAATCCGCAAGAAATTTCTGTGGCTACAGCGAGTCCGAAATCAAGTTTGCGACCTTCTCGTATTTGGTATTCATGTCATTGGCTTCCTGATTTTCGTTGTCCATTTAGCGTGAGCTACAGACTAGATTCAAGTCAAAGACACCATTTATCTTTCTAACGAGAGCGTCACCACATCCCCCGTTTAAGCCGATAAACGTTTGGCAAGACAACTAGAAAAATGGCGACAGACGAATGGAATATAGTGTAAGGAATTAATTTTGTTTATTTCAGATCTTTCTCCTCCTACAACTGTGTAATAACTGCCAAATATAATCCTCATTTCCCTTTCCTTTTACAAACTTAATTTGTCTACACAATTAATATGTTAGTTTAGGGCAACGCTCCAGGCTGCAATGCGAAATTGGTACAACGTAAATTCGCGACATTTGGTGAAAGGACTTTTGAGACTATTTACTTGGATTGTGTTAGGCATATTGGTCTGAAATCTTCTGACTGGTAAAAACTTAGAAACTAAAAATCCTTCGTAAAGTAAAACTTTTTTACAAAGGGTCTGTGTTTCAAATCACAGTATGAAAACATAAAATTTTTAACAGCCACTCTCCTTCGCAAGGCAATGGTAAACCAACGTGGTAGTCCTAGTTTCTCACGTCCCACTTAACGCTTTGGAGTTAACCTGTAGGTCCTCTATATCTGTGGCGCTTTACATGCGCAACGCAGGCATAGAAGAGAAGATCGCTACGTCTCGAAGAAATAAAAAACTTTAGGGGATCCTAAAGCGTGCTAACAACCAAATAGTATATGTAACTTTTTACGTAGACAAACCATTATATTCCTGTCCCCCGTGCGCCACGAGGATCAAGGCCGTTTACCTGAACGCCAGAAAGTGAATTGCAGCCAATGTAAAAGACAATACGTATAATATACAATAAAATAAATTTGTAATACTGCCATTGTTCTGTTTATAAGAAAATCAGTCAAAACTTGAGATTGAGGTTATATTCTTAAAGTAAATTGATTTTGTCGTATTTTTACACTACTTTTGATAATTTGTTAGCACAAGTTCTTAGGATTGTTTGATATTTTTTTCATTATCTTTCAATCTTGGATATATCGTCTACTAGTAAAAAATATCGCATATAGAAATATTACCTATTAATGTAGCGACGGTGACAATACAGGAGGCTAATTTTAGCTTATTTTGAAACACTGTAGTGACCCTTTGATTTTATCGTATTTTTGCACTACTTCTAATAATTTTTTTTGTCACAAGTTCTGAGGATTTTTGGATAATTTTGCACTATCTTTCAATTTTGGATATATTGTCTACTAGTAAAAAATACCGCATATAGAAATATTGCCTATTAACTTAGCTACGATGACAATAGAAAAGGCTAATGTAGCTTAGTTTATATCTCTTTAGTAGCCCTTTAATTGAACCGTATTTTACCACTACTTTGGACAATGTTTATCACAAGTTCTTAAGATTTTTTGGATAATTTTTTCACTATAGTTCAATTTTGGATATATGTATTGTGTACTAGTAAAAAATACAGCATGTAGAAATATTACCTTCTAACGTAGCTACGATGACAATAGAAAAGTCTAATTGTAGCTTAGTTTATATCAATTTGGTAGTCCTTAGATTTTACGGTATTTTAGCACTACGTTGGATAATTTTAATCACAAGTTCTTTTACGATTTTTTTTCACTATATTTCAATCGTAGATGTATTGCCTACTATTATAAATACCGCATATACAAATATTACCTTTTAACGTAGCTAGATGACAATAGAAAAGTCTAATTGTAGCTTAATTTGTATCAATTTGGTAGTCCTTAGATTTTACGGTATTTTAGCACTACGTTGGATAATTTTAATCACAAGTTCTTAGGATTTTTTGCCCTATATTTCAATCGTAGATATATTGTCTGCTATTATAAATTACGTACATATAGATATTACCTTCTAACGTAGCTACGATGACAATAGAAAAGTCTAATTGTAGCTTAATTTGTATCAATTTGGTAGCCCTTAGATTTTACGGTATTTTACCACCACGTTGGATAATTTTAATCACAAGCTCTTAGCATTTTTTTCAATATATTTCAATTGTAGATATATTGTCTATTATTATAAATAACCCATATACAGTATTACCTTTTAACGTAGCTACGATGATAATAGAAAAGGCTACTTGTAGCTTAGTTTGTATCTCTTTGTTAGCCCTTTGATTTTACCTTATTTTAGCACTACTTTGGACAATGTTTATCACAAGTTCTTACGATTTTTTGGATAATTGTTTCACTATATTTCAATCTTGGATATATTGTCTACTAGTAAAAAATACCGCATATAGAAATATTGCCTATTAACCTAGCTACGGTGATAATTG
The DNA here is from genome assembly GCA_014611495.1 of Limonius californicus. Lineage (NCBI taxonomy): Eukaryota > Metazoa > Arthropoda > Insecta > Coleoptera > Elateridae > Limonius > Limonius californicus. The sequence goes on along the minus strand of JABXWE010015940.1, from coordinate 23,724 downwards.
AAAAGTCTTAATTTCTATCAATTTGGTAGCCCTTAGATTTTACGGTATTTTAGCACTACTTTGGATAATTTTAATCACAAGTTCTGAGCATTTTTTTCAATATATTTCAATCGTAGATATATTGTCTATTATTATAAATAACCCATATATAATTATTACCTTTTAACGTAGATATGATGATAATAGAAAAGACTACTTGTAGCTTAATTTGTATCTCTTTAGTAGCCCTTTGATTTTAGCTTATTTTAGCACTACTTTGGACAATGTTTATCACAAGTTCTGATGCTTTTTTTGATAATTTTTTCACTATAGTTCAATTTTGGATATATTGTTTACTAGTAATGTGCCGTAAGATAACAACAAATACCCAACGGCATATAATACAAAAAGGGGGCAAACTAGAGTATAAACAAAATCAAAGTTAATTCAAAGGTGCATTATATTCAACCGAAATGTGTATATAATAGCACTGGTGATATCTGTTGTTGTTTCCTTGAGCTTAATGCCACGCAGGACAACACAAGGAATTATGCACGAAGGAATCGGATAATGGCTAACATAGCTGACTTACAAGTGCTGGCTTCGAGGAAATGCAGCGTTTTTCGATTATTGTTGGTCCGGCACAAAATTTACACACACGCTTCTGTTCACACTTGTTTTTGCAGTGAAAGTCTCTTAACGAACCGATAGCCAGCTCGAGGGTTGGAGGGTGAGCGGGTGGTTAGGACAAAGACGCTAACGTTTAACATATGTTGACCAGGAAAAAGGAATGGTCCAAATTACGAGGACGTAACAAGTAACAAATACCGCATGTAGAAATATTGCCTATTAATGTAGCTGTAGTGACCATAGGAAAAGCTAATTAGCTTATTTTGTATCAGTTTCGAAGCCTCTTAAATGAGAATCAGTAGGATCTTAGATCTATCGAATTTAGTTTTCTGAAAATACTAACCTTTTCTTAGTAGTGTAAATGCAAATAGTAATCCATTACTTTTACGGTACGGTACTCCTATTGATGCATTTTTATACCGTGACATTTGGTGGAAACACAGGGCGTCTCAAACTTGTTTACTTTGATTTATTTAGCTAGTATTATACTGAACAAAAGTGCGTGTGGTGGTAGCTCAGTTGGTAGAGCGCTCGCTTTCTGAATAAAACGTCGATTCTGGCTTGGGTTCGAAACCCAAGCAAAACTATGCAGATTTATAAAAATCTTGTCTGCAACCCACCACACACAATTTCCCAATGCGGCTTGCAACCGTGGGATCTTAATGCTAAAAACCTTCTCTGGAATTTCTGTCGTTCGGATTCGACGTTAAACTGTAGGTCCCCCGTGTTTCTACCTTAGCGCTGAGGAGAAACACGTGGCAGAGAAGAGGCCGATACCTAGCAGTGGGGCGGAAAGGCTGTTGATGATACTGAACAATTGGAGTCGAAACTAAAAGTATAAAATTGAAAATTTTTGAACACATTATTTAATTATTATCATTATTATCAGTATTAAGCTAGAATGTCCTAATATAAGCCACTTTCCTGATGTAGTAATGGCCTAGTGTTAGAGGTTTAATGGTATGTGTCAGTCTTAACGCCTGAGCTATTTGCTTTTTTTTTGTTTAGAACTGACGACACTGTGGAATTGGACGTACGTACTTTGGTATAGTTTCAATACGTGACATTTGGTGGAATTGGCGGACATATAGCTATATATGTTGCTTTAGTTATTGTATACCGCTGCAAATTAAAGCCCCCGACATAAAATATGGGCCTACTAAATTAGAATCTTGCATATCAGTAGGATAACTAGTGTAATTTTAATTAAATTTAGAATCACAAAGTTCACTATACATCTATTCAAGATACACCAAAGATACCACATTCGAAACTGAAGCATGAATGGTTAAGCTTTACATTTTGAATATCATATTAAAGCAATTACGTATTACAATAGCCATTCAACTGAAACTTTGCATTTGTGTAATGAAATCTAGAGAGTTACATACACACCCTATAACCATCCCCTGGATGTGCCATACACAAACTCATATTGGATGGAATCGGTGAAGCGTTGAAAGGCAAATGTAATAACATTTTATGAGGCAACCCCGGTGCGATGACCGTAGATATTTAGTGCGTCATTTTGGGATGAACGACCACGCATCTGTGAAAAAATATTACATAACGCATTTATCGAATAAATTTGCAAGCTTTTTATGCTTCCAGTACCCGCCGGTCTTTCGCAACGCTTGGATTTGGATAATAGTAGCCGAATCGAACGATTTCACTGGGTAATAAGTAGATCTTTGGAATTCCTAAACAATTCACAAAAACTTGATAAGAAACATACCAGGATGTCTTAAAAACAGAACCTAGGAATAAATATTTGGATTTCCATCAAGCGTTTATTTTAGGAATGTTTATAAATAAATTAAAATGTGTCTATCTTTGTAGGCTTTCATCAAGTACCAAGAATTTTTGAACTACGCGTGTTTTCAGTTGCAAGTGCATCTAACTCACCTGTTTGAATCAGCATCTGAACATCCTTAAAGACGATTCATCGAATCGTCGTTCGTTAGCTTTACTATTATGAGGTTGTAAATATTTCGTCGTCTTAACAAAGACGTATCTAAAATAGAAACCTGTCGCAAATTGATATATCAATTTAATAGCGCCCGTGTAAATAGAGGAGGCGGGTCGTGTCCAAGAGAATATGGGAGTGACTCGCGACCAGGTGGTCAATAACACGGTCTGTTTACATGAGCGGTTAAATTTAGTCCGCAGTAGCAAGCACGGGGAACTATTCCTTGCGTTTGTGTTGATTTCCCTTAGCGACTTGCTCGAGGTGTTGATTATCTTCACGAAACGCTAAACAAATATTTGGTTAATTAATTTATCGCTGGGTTCGTGCAAAAACTTTGGAATGGTCATTATCCAAAGCCTATAATATTTCTCTAACAGAGGGAGCAGAATAAGGCAAAAACAGAGGACCCACCGTTAATTCAAGGCAACTTTTAATGAAAGAGAAATGTACCGGGTCTTGAAAAAAACTAGCAAAACGCATGTGCTGGTGGACGAAACCAACTAACTCCTCGACCCTAACTGATAAGGTTGTTGTATCCGCTATGTACGGTACATTTCTCATTTTGAATATGCCCGTCACTACTTTAAGAACCATTTCAAAGGGTTTTCCGTTTGAAAAATTGTACAAAGGGGCTATATTAATTTCACGTGCTCTAAGGTTGAAACATTTAGAAGTGTTTTATATATATTGTGATGAGTTTTTGATTCGTAAGATCGGATAATTTCATTTTATTAAGGATACTCCTACATTTATATCATATCTTGGAATTCGGTTCCATTGTGGTCATTAACATAGGGTAGACCAAGGCGCAGATAACTTCTTGTTTGGTCTGAAACACTGCCAGGTTCGTATTTTGCAAAAACCTGTCACACAGAGAAAGGGTTATAAAAAAATTCTAGTTTAAAAGTTTCTATATTAAAAGACAATAGTATAGAAAGCTACTAGAACATGTCTTGAGCTTAGCTGTGGATTTATTTAATTCACAAGGGAGTATGCTGCACTAATCGGAACATTTTGTGAAAGTGTGTATTTGACAGCCGTGAAATGCAGAATGTGTATTAGAGGCAGCTATCGGATACGTACAATGCATTTATAAAATCAGAACTTGGATAAACAGCGACGCCGTTAAAATATGAACGTTTTTATAAAATAAATTTAACTGTCAAAATCTGAATTTTAAAATTGTATTTAGATCCAAGTGCCCTTATTGTAATTTTATGTATTTTTAGCATTGTTTCCATGTAATGTCAATTTTCTCAGTTGCTATGAGAGTTGTTGATAAAACAATGAAATAAAAGCGTCCTTTGTACTTTGGTGTGAATGCACGCATTTTTGTGCAGCTGCTAAAAATTTAAAATTAATTAACATTGTTTGTATTAATAAAGTATTAGTTTATTGTTCAGTTTAAAAATGAGTTTTTTTTTAAGAAAGAGTAAGTTAGTATGACTTACTAAGTTAATATTGAAATAAGTGGATCCTGTTTGGAGTTCGTTGATTTGGTCCGACATCGCAACAAGATTTGGATCACAGCGCAGAGGAAGCAAAATTTGAGGTCAAGGACGATCCTAGGAAGATAATTACATTTGGATGTAGAGATTGCTTCAGAAAGGTATACTAATTATAATTACCTAGCAAGAAGCACGAGTGTACCTGAGAACTACAGAAAACACCAGAAAATAATATTTAAACCTGTTCGAATTTTTGCATAGAGCGTTATAGGCATTTTAGGTTATAGAACTGCATACGACTGACGTGTTAAAGATTCCGCCTCAAGTCAGCTGCGAACTGGGAAATAGTATGAAATGTCCATTTTCTCATATAATCGTAAAGCGTGCTAGAACCGACTTCTGAGACAGAGTATTTATGTTCGACGGTTAGACCGTGGCATTTCAGCTAATATTTGGCGACAAATCTCTAAAAATTGTTACCTGGCGCCCAACTTACCATAATTTATAAAAATAAATACATTAATAAAAATATGATTGCGGAATGCAAGCTATTCAATCAGCTATTCAACTTTAAATTTAATTTAATTAATTTATTTATCTTATCTTATTAATAATAGTTTTATAACAATATATAAAAAGGAGAAGACTGTTTTGTATTGCGATAAACCGAGTTGCACATTTTCTAATGGACACTCAGTATCTGCCGTTACTCGATATTGTTTGCTATTTGTATGGATCGAGTGTTCACAAGAGCTAGCTCTCGTAATTCCAAAAATAGCTAGAAGTTTTAACAAATTCCTTTGAAAACCTGTTTCGTTTTTTCCTTAGCTAAAGATAAAGTTGGATCCAAAGCTTCAAAGTATAAAATTGATAACATATCGAATAAATGCGATTAAAGTTGCAATTTCTAGCTAAATATCAAAATGCAATCATTGTCTCAACTTTTGATTAGAATGTTGTTTTTAAATTGTGTGATATTCTAAGAAAGAGAAGAATGTTAGATGTTGACGATAAACCGAGTTACACATTTTTTAATAGACACTGAGTATCTACCGATATTCGATACTATTTGGTATTTATATGGATCTAGTGTCGGAGAATGTTTCTAATTCCCTGGTTGGTCGGTACGGGGCTCCGGTCTCCATTTGCCATTGGGGATCAAATTAATGGCACTCCCAGAGTTACGGGGGCACTAGGGGAGTAACAAGACTCCAAACGTATGCACCTTAAACCAGGCAGTTTAAGCACGGTTACGCACCAACACGGTAACCCGCAGAGTCGGAGCCTGTTGTGCATAGCACAAACCAGCTTAGCCTTGCCTCACACCAAAGCGATGGGCCTACAAGGCCTGTGAAAGCTCCATAATAATAATGGACCGAGTGTTCTCCGAACTAAATCACAAAATCTAGCTCTCGTAATTCCAAAAATAGCTGGAAGTTTTAACTCCATTGCATAATGGTTTCGTGTTTTCCTCATCTAAAGTTGCATTAGGATCCATGTAACATGAGTTTCTAATACAACGCCTAAATGTAATATGCGGTCGAATCTGCATGACCTCAATGTTTCCCTAATACTGTGCACTCTCCAGTGCTCTATTACGAACTACAAGCTAGAAACTACAAAACTGGAATATATATTTGGGGTTGTGTTCCTTGTTACAACTTTATGACTTAGGTTGCCTGCAGAAGCTCCTCGGAAGATACGTCGCCGTACCGAATTCTGCGAATCATAATAATGACATCACCGTTGTCACAAACACTGTTGTGATCGGTGCTTTCAGTTTAATTCAATTAATTAATTAAAAACTGTGTGAAGATGTAAGTTACGAACTTGTAAATATCCCTAACTGCTACCTAATCGCGTATGTTTTCAAGGAATTCTGATATCGGGATGGTAGTTTCGGTATATTGCTTTGCAGTAATGCATCCGTATGATATGTAATCGAATTTTCGGATTATACAGAAAACTGTACCACTCCGATGTTAACGGATATATACGAATCTATGCTGTATGTAATGGGCGCGCAAAGGTAGAGCTTCCATTAACGCAGAGTTGTGGAGTAAAGAAACGGAATTAATATGTAGATACCAGATGGTTATAAAGTTATAACAGAAATAGGGAGAGGTTATTCCAGCAAAGCGATAACAATAAGCGAGGAAATTAAAGGAATGTAGATGCAATTCCAACCGGAGCTTAATTGCTTTTTTCGGTTCGTCATCGGCCAAGCAGTCGAATTCCATTATCCTAAGTAAAGCTGGAATGGAATAACAAGTTATACACTTATTTAAATCACAAACGAACTGCTTCAAAAATTATTTCCTATGCAGATTAAATTTCTGGATTTATTTTCCGAGAATGACTTTGCTCCGCGGTATATCATATTTTCATTTCCTTTTCGGGGTTTCGCCGGTTACGTAATTATTTTAATACCGCGAATCTTCCAGATACTATTGTGGTCAAGTACGCATGGATAACGCTCTCCTATTATCGAAAAAAAGCTTTTCATTGATTGTCTATTAAATACTTTGTTTCTGAGAAAATTCACCTATAATTAAAACTTTCCACTGACGTCAAATACAAACATCAAGTAAAGCATTTTACATTTCTTTTCCGACGCGGTGATATCAACCTCGTAAATAATTCCGTGTTATTGTATTATACAAGATGTTTTTAATTAAAACAAGGGACGAAGGCGTAAATTTACCAGAAGCACAATTTTGATTCAACGGCGGTGTTTTCTCGAGCTGGATCGATCCCAACGTAATTTATTTGTCTAGCTTTTATTTCTTTACGACAGTTTTATGGCGATTGAACTCATGTCTTGCTGCATGCATGGTGCAGTTCGTTACCAACTTTAGCAATATCGAAGACGGTCGTCAGACCTCGTTATCTCCTAAACTTTTATGGTTTTATCAGATTTCAACTTTAATTTTGTTTTTAACATCGGGTACAAAATATCCCGTGAAATACGAGCCTTGAATATTGCATGGACTCGTACATGAACGATACGGGAATTGAGAAAACTGCCGTGGAACGTTTACAATTCACATCGTGTTGAGTTTTGTGAAGGAAATTTACAGTTTGTGTTGTCGATTCTGAGACGCTCTGGTAGCTCGGTGGTGAGAGAGCAAAGTTATCAGTGCAAAGCATTATTAGTCACAGATTCGAGCCCTAGGCGAATTGGGATCCTTGTTACCGTTCGGTGTTTGAATACAATTAACAGTGTTAACCTGAGCGCAGGTGATTTGGGGATAGTAATAAGATTTTACGAGAAATTTAAGCCTGTGGTGATGTTTGAGAACTCTTGAATCATATAAGGCGTGGTTGCGAGAGATATTGTATATTTGTTACAATTAAACAAGCGACCGGCTTTGATTGTTTAATATGATGGCAGATTGTGTGGAAGCTTATCCATAATGCATATAGCACTTCCATAATTGGGCTGTACCTTACACACCTAACGCAACAGTTCGATGATTGAGGGGGTATACTACGTTATATACTGCAATCCGTGATTTAAGCCTTGCAAAAAGTTCCCAAGCATTGAAGTAGAAAAACGAATAGTGATCATTTAAGCTCAACTATAGTATTTGTTTAAAGATACATTTTTACTTTCATTGTAAGCAACAAAAGGTATATGGTTTGGGGTTCCGGTAAGTCGTTGGTACCAGCAACCCCAACTACTCCAGGCAGCGGGTTTGCTAAGGGAATCAATCGTCAGTCGAAACTTCCATTGCTTATGTTAAGTAACCAGCTGGTAGAACTTACTGTAGTCTGGTTTCAACATACCTGGGTTGCAAGTATGGACGGTACCCTACACATATAAGGCAACAGTTCGATGCTGGAAGGGGTGTACTACTTTATATACTGAAATCCCTGATTTAAGCCTGGCAGAAAGTTCCCAGACATTGAAGTAGAAAAAGGAATAGTGGTTATTTGAAATCAGCCATAGTATTTGTTTAAAGATACATTTTTATGTTCATTTTATGCAACAAAAAGTATATGGTTTGGAGTACCGGTAAGTCGTTGGTACCAGCAACCCCAACTACTCCAGGCAGCGGGTTTTCTAAGGGAATCAATCGTCAGTCGAAACTTCCATTGCTTATGTTAAGTAACCAGCTGGTAGAACTTACTGTAGTCTGGTTTCAACATACCTGGGTTGCAAGTATGGACCGTACCCTACACATATAAGGCAACAGTTCGATGCTGAAAGGGGTGTACTACTTTATATACTGAAATCCCTGATTTAAGCCTGGCAGAAAGTTCCCAGACATTGAAGTAGAAAAAGGAATACTAGTGATTATTTAAGATCAACCATAGTATTTGTTTAAAGATACATTTTTACGTTCATTTTAAGCAACAAAAGGTATATGGTTTGGAGTTCCGGTAAGTCGTTGGTACCAGCAACCCCAACTACTCCAGGCAGCGGGTTTTCTAAGGGAATCAATCGTCAGTCGAAACTTCCATTGCTTATGTTAAGTAACAAGCTGGTAGAACTTACTGTAGTCTGGTTTCAACATACCTGGGTTGCAAGTATGGACTGTACCCTACACACATAAGGCAACAGTTCGAAGCTGGAGGGGGTGTACTATTTTATATACTGAAATCCGTGATTTAAGCCTGGCAGAAAGTTCCCAGACATTGAAGTAGAAAAAGGAATAGTGATTATTTGAAATCAGCCATAGTATTTGTTTAAAGATACGTTTTTATGTTCATTTTATGCAACAAAAGGTATATGGTTTGGAGTACCGGTAAGTCGCTGGTACTAGCGACCCCAACTACTCCAGTCAGGGTTTTCTAAGGGAATTAATCGTGAGTCCAAAATTCCATAAATTATGTTAAGTAACAAACTGGTAGAACTGTATATATGTATTGTATTGAAGCGGTGCAGTTTTTTTTTCACCCACTCAGGCCACAGGCCCATTGTGCCGTCCCCAAAAAGCCCAGTGCCCACCGCGAAGGCTAGCAGCTGGTTTAAGGGGATGAGCTGTAAATCTTCCGGTTCCAGTATTATTTGCGAAACCTCTTTATAGGTTTTCATGCGTGCAGGCCAGTATAGCGTATACTTCGGCCTGGAAAACGGTGGCGTATTTGCCGAGAGAGAACGAAAGTTTGACTCTTGCTGATTCGCCACAGACACCTGCGCCTGTACCGTCTTGGGTGCTAGAGCCATCTGTGAACCACACAGGACCCTTAGGAGCCAGAAGGTGGAAGTTTTGGGTGCTCAAGTCTTCCCTAGCGGGAAGGACGATTTTGTAAGGTGTGTTGAAGAAGTATCTGGTGAGCATACGGTCACTTCTCATATTGAAGATGACATGGGTCTCCGCCAACCTCGGCAGGACCCTCATGTGCCCTAGTGGTACCTCAGCATTTGACCACCGCTCAGCACACTTGAGCCCGTGAGCTGCCTTCCTAACCTCAGCCTCAATTACTATGTGAAGGGGCGCAGAGCCGAACTGGGGGCAGTTTGCATTGCTTCTGTCACTCCTAGACACGTTAGTCGTTGGTAGAACTGACTGTAGTCTGTTTTCAACATATGTGGGCTACAGGTATGGGCTGTACATTACACACACAACGCAACAGTTCGATACTTAATAGATTATGGTACTTTATATACTGCAACCCGGGACTTTATTCTTGCACGAAGGTTTCGCCGTATAGAAGCAGAAAAAAGAATAGTGATCATTTAAGATTAGCCATATTATATGTTTGAAGATACATCCTTCCGTTCATTTTATGCAACCAACACAGTTCATAGTTCTGAGTCGTTGGTACCGGTAACACCAACTACTCGAGGCAGCTGGTTTTCTAAGGGAATCCTCAGTCCGAAATTCCTTTGATACTTTTGAACAAGCAAGTTGGTAGAACTGATTGTAGCCTCGTTTTAGCACACCTTTTTGTTTCTCTTATTCATTCATACTACCCCCCCGAACTGCTTTCGCATTACTTCAGGGGGTGCAGGCGTCGCTTACACACTAACCATTCATGCAACATGCACCCTAAACTTAACTAAGCAAAATGTGGTCGCCTCAGTCGGGATTCGAACACCCCAGCCGATCGGCCACATTTCGCTTTGACCTCGAGTGGCAACGCGTATCCGCACCACTCGACCGAGGCCCCCGGTTTTAGCACACCTGGACTGCAGTTATGAGTATTGTTGCGATCGTCGTCGATGGGGTTCGTTTATTCCACAAGAAATTAGCAAACTTAAATTGATAAGGTTAGCGAAACATCACCATCAATCAAATTTACGATGACGCAATCTAAGCCCGAAGAGATCTTCATTAGAACTTTATAGAAGAAAACGTCAACCGTAACGGTATGTAGATTATAGAGACCCACAGACTTACTTATTCCTATCCAAGCATTAATCTGAGAGAAGAGGAAGAGAAGGGGAGATAACATGAGAGGGAGAGAGCTAGAGAACTTTGGCAGACATTCATTACTATTACTAAGAGTATTAATTAGAAAGAGAACGGCGTAATTTTTGTAACGTGTTAAATATAAAGATGATCTTTTCGAAAGTCTTTACTATAGTTTCGTACTTATAAGGCTGTGCAACGAAAACAAAAAGGAAAAATAAAAATTGGAAATTGCGAAGTGAATTAAAGGATATGTAATTGAATTAATTTGAATTGAATGTACGAAAAACGCAACCAAATCACACTGATGACCATTCAAGAAATGCGTACTGGCTTGGTTATTTCATCAGTATAAGCCATCTATGGCTAGATAAATGGAAGAAATTCTCTCTGAGTGGGAAGGCGAAGAAAAATATTTTGATAGCTATTTTTCAATAAGATAGATCCACATATAACCAATACTATTTATGAAGATATTGCCACAAAGCGACCTAAAATTATAATTATAAAACATATTATTATCAGTACCTGTTGGTATCGGGGTTTAGTACGTCGTTATCTGTGTTATTTGCACAACAAAACTTGTCATAATCCATGTAATCTTTATTACGCTCATAAAAATGGTAACAAAAAGTAAGCACGTTTCCCTCTTCCCCAGCAGGGTTACCACCCTATAAATAGGAACACCCGGTGTTCGGAGTTAAGTTATCTGCATATGTTTTATGTACGGTGGTCTTGTGATAAGGCGTGTTAAGCTTTATGGATTTAGTTTAGACATTTTGGTAAATACTGAAATATGCAGCAGAAACAAGAACTAAAATTGAAATAAAAAAATTAAAAGCCGTTGAAATGAAAATAATTTACTAAAGCTTAGGATGTGCAAAGTGGACAGACAAAAATATCCATGGTTCTAAGGTGTAAACTATAAGACAAATCCCAAGAAAGGCCTGGGAATACAATATTCACGTTCACAACATATTTGATGACTTCAGGCAGGCGTACGATTTGATCGACAGAAACAAGCTATATAAAATGCTGCTTGAATTTGGAATACGAACCAAAATAATGAAACTCCTTAAGCGACAATACAGGATATTGAAGCACGCGGAAAGTATTTTAACCAATACATTTAAAATGGAGGCTGAAGACGGCTGTTGTTTAATCCCTGTTGAAATGTACAATAATAAGAGAGATAGCTCTCGGGATAGCAAATGTATTAACCAAAAAAAACCATCCAACTAGATGCACATGCAGGTGATACTAATATCATGAATTAAACAGAAGCAGAAAAAACTACTCACGGCATAATGGAAATGCCTAATTCATTGGTTTGTAGGTCAATGTGGAAAAAATGATATCCTTAACGCAAACCAGATCAAACAGACCTTCTGGAAACATCATTACCAAAGATGCGGTAGAAACAGTGAGCCAGTTTAACTTATCTAAGAACACAGCTCGGCACTGATGGAGCCGAAGACTAAACTGTACAGAAGAATAACGCTAGCCAACGAAGCATTTTTTGCACTCTCCCATATACTGCGATTATGAAATATCCATCGCAACACCAAAATAAAGGTTTACAAAACCATAATCTGACACATACTGGTATACGGTGAAGTGAGCATGGTGATGATAGAAGAAACGACGAATAAGCTAAATACCTGTGAAAGAAACGTTCTAAGGAGGATATTTTATAACTCGTACATGAAAATATCTATAGATCGAGGTACAATCACGAAATATACCAGTTTTCAAAGAACTAGCCGTTGTAGGTCATGTCATTAGAATGGAGGATACTGCTAAAGAAAAACATTAGCATGTAAGGAAAAGACCAGTAGAAAAGTAGGCGAGGAGAAGACGCTGTAGCCGAAGATGCACACAATCTACTAGGTTTTCTGACCCGAAGAAGAGCGGCAGGGAGGGAGTCAAACGTTGAAGGAGTTCAAGGCTCAGTTTGGGTTTGTAGCATCATATGAAGCGTGAAACCATAAGATATTCTGATGTGAATGAAATGTAGAAAGAAAAAAACTGAAGAAAATTGTTAGATAGATTTTAGGAATTACTTGGCAAAATAGTCATACAAATACAGCTATAGGAGCGACGTATGTACTAGAAGACATTGTGGTATTGGTGAAATGTGAGAATAAACATGGATAGAACACGAAGGACATGAAGCAGATCTTATACTCAAGGGCAGAGAGATCATTGGAATGAACCGAGACTTTCAAATAAATAGGAACATTCTAGTTACATCGAAGAAGGCCGAGTTTAGAGGTTCGAGGGTTGTTTTCAATCAGATTTCGTAACAATCCACTTCGACAACATTTGAAAGTATTATTTTAATTACATTCAGATTGTATGGGTATCGACTTATAACTGATAATAAAGTAAAAGCTATTGAGTAATATTATTCCTAAACGATCTTCATTTGCTAACAAAATATTAAATAGGAGGGATATTGCTGCCATCTTGTTGATAGGAGATGGAACTTTACTGTTAGTGGACATTATGATATATTTTTTTCAATGGTTTTTGGCACATTTACTAATCTATTAGCAATTTAAAGTGAATCATAGTCTATTTTTGTAGTTAAAACATAAAACAGCCGCTACTGCGGAGGTTGTATATATATATATATTTTTTTAAGATGTATTTTGAAAGTACTCGGGTTATTTATTAGTAAAAGTCTTTACCGATTGCATACTCAATATTGTTTTGTTGTTTGGTTGCAGACTTTCACATTATTCGTTTAGCATGTGTATCATTGTTTTACAAAACGAATTCAAATGAGAGCAATATTTTCCACATCTTATAAATGTTTTTGCAGGCAGAACTGGGACAAAATTGATTCTGGAATCAGGAGACATCAAACCATCTTACGAGAAGTTTCCCCAACCCCAAGTCTGCGAGGCGTCAGATTGCACTGCGTATTTGTTTATATATGACATCTCGCGTTCGCTTTTGTAATTGCCGCGAGTTTGCGTTTGATGTTGTGATGAAATTAAAACTTCCGTGAACTGTACAAAATCTCATTTTATCGAGATTTATTGCATTGTGTGAAATTTCTCAATATTGAAATATTTTACGCTAGCAATAGCGTCTGAGAATCATGAAATGGTATTGAGTTTATTGTAATCCAAACGAAATTGAATTTGCTTCAATATGGTGTAGAACTAGTCGATTGGGTGCGTCGTAATCAGAAATATTCGAAGTGCAGGGCGTTACTTATTGAAAATTATCAATAAATTGATGTTGTTCAACCTAGATTAGTTCTACAGTAAAGGATTATATTTATTATAGTGGTGTCGTATCAGCGTTTATAGCTGGTATTCAGACTGATAATGCAAAAGTAAGTGCTTTGGATAAAATTCCTCCACACAAGGCTATGTTGAGCCGAGGTTTCTATTTACAGGCTGAATAATCAGATAAAAGCCATTTCGTTATTTTTGCTGAATCTTCCGGCGTAGGCAATGATTGAAACATGAGAAAATGCTCATATTCTTGTTAATCCCGCAAACCTCTTTCTGAAATAACGAAAATAAAAAATAATGCTCAGCGGGCCCAAATCACTTGATGGGCCCCCAAACCTTTTACTTAATTTCCCAAAAGGCGTTTTAAAATTCATATTTGTGTTGTTGGCCAAGAAAGTATTTTTGGATAAGCCTATCAAGCGTGGAAATTGGAGGCGCCGCGAGTAAACCGTCAAAATTATTGCAATTCGTTCTCGTGGCGTGTGGCAGCCTACACTTTTGTTAACAAATTGATAAATATCAACACGATACGCTGTGTGATAAGGTTAATTTGGCGTGACAAGAGCTATAAACTCCACGCCTTTTCGAGTATGAAATATGGCGATAATAAAGTGCGAAATATACCAAACAGTAGTATTAATTTTGGAGTAGATGTGAGCGCTGGCGGCTTTATAATACGCAATTTTAGCGCTTCTCTAATGTACGAAATAAATTAGCGATCCTTGCCAAGCTGTCAGTTGCTTAGAGTTTCTTAAACGGAGATTAATTTCCACCGTTGCTGGATTCATGCACTGGACAATTTTTATGTTAATCAAAAATTTTTTGTGACATTCCCAGCTTATAATGAAACTACAGAAGGAGATGTATTTAATCTTTGTCTTCATTCTCGTATATTTGAAAATAAGGTATTTTATTTTGCCTTAGCTCTGCTTTTCCTATGGCTATAGCAAAGGTATCGCTTTCGAGATAAACATTCGAATTTAACGTGCTTGTGGAAATATCTAGTTTGCTATACAAAAAGGTTTTTATTAGTTTATATCCCTGGCTATCTATCCATCTGGGCTGAACGGTTTTTTACCCAAAAAACCTTAAGTAATTGACATATACAGTCCAATTTGTTTAAGACGACCTGTCATACAACAAGGTTTCGCACGTATAACGTGTACTACAGGAGTAAATGTTTAGATTAGCATTGTCTAGTGCATTGTATTTCTCGCTTGTTCCGGAAATAACGAAAAAAAGTGTTTTCGCATTTTTAGCTTATGTATACAATAGAAAATGTCTAAAAGAAGTTTACCAAAGGCATTAAGAAGGACATCTACGGAAATATTTATGTACTTCAGACCAAACTGCGGAAAGCGTTCTTTAGATAAGTTTTAATTTTGTGAAATTTTTCTCGAGTCGAAGCTATTGACCCGATTTATGGTGACGAAATATTTAACATTAGGAAATGATTTTAAACGTATCTCCATGATTTAATGTTAAAGCATGAAGCAACCATCAACTTTCTTGGTGATCATCGAACGACTACATTCTGTCTTGAAATCGGTATATATCAAATAAAACAAAGAAACGCATGTTCGAATCTATGGTGGATAGTTCTACCACCTATGGAGCAGAAGTATGGTCTTAAACATTTTTTTAACGGAGATCATGTGCTGGAGAAGATGCTGTTCATTAACATTATGCAATCACGTAAGAACTGACAGATTAAACGAAATAATGCAAGAAGACAGATCTCTTACAGAAATATTTGAGATTGTGCAGTTAAAATGGTGTAGGGAGGTGAGAAGAATGAATGTCGAGAGTTTACACAAAAAGGTTTGAGAATGGAAATCTAAAGGAAGGAGGAACAGGGGAAGACAAAGAAGAAGTTTAAACGTTTATATAGGAGGAGGCTACACAGATAGGAGCATTAAAAGAGGACAATTATATAGGCAGAGAGACGTGGACATCAGGTTTTGGAAGAGGCCAAGGAGGCTGAAACAAAGCACTTTGATATATAAGAGCAACGCGCGACATCTTGGTAGGTAATGATGATTTCAAGATTTGGAATTGACTGAAAATCTATTTTTGTTAATAATAACGATGGCATTTTAAGTTTTAATGTTGCAAATAAATTTGTTTACTTCCTGGATATTAAATTTAATGGAAATAATGAAAACAAAAAGGACTGACCAGAACAAGTAAAAGGAATGGACGATCAACCACCTAAACACCTCACGGAAGGAGAGAGCCAGGAATACCGTCAAAGTGCTGGCGAGACTGCTGAACATCTTCGTTACAGGAACCAGGCTAGCCAAAAAGAAACAGGTCAATGACGTAATTAAAGAAATAAAATATATCATCATCATTAACAGCCTTTTTGTCCCACTGCTGGGCATCGGCTTCTCCTCTGCCACGTGTTTCTCCTCAACGCTAAGGTAGAAACACGGGGGACCTACAGTTTATCGTCGAATCCGAACGACAACAATTCCGGAGAAGGTTTTTAGCATTAACATCCCATGGTTGCAAGCCGGATTGGGAAATTGTGTGCGGTGGGTTGCAGCATAAGATTTTTATAAATCTGCGTAATAATACTTAGCCCTAGTCGGGGTTTTGCTTAGAAAGCGAGATCTCTACCAACTAAGCTACCACTACATGAAGAAGATATAACGAGCAAATATTTGCACTCCCAGAAATATTTTTATAACAGAATGGGACTTTACTTTAAGATATTTAATAACCTCAATTCATTCTGATTGTTGTACGCATTAAATGGAAACCCTTTTATTGTACAAATGTTTTCTAGCGAATAGACAAAACTCTCGCATAAGATATTTTTAAATATTCTTAGAAACAAGATTCACCAAAACGATTATATATTAAAAAAAATTCACTTGCAAATTTATTTTTCTTGAAAAATATTACTTTTCCAAGTAAAACAGTTATACAAACAATGTATAGTTTCTTCTTAATTAAAATTGTGTAAAGAAATATATATCCCTAACGTAGCTCGTGCACAGGAATACCTTTCACTTGAAAATATTTCTCTCATTGTTAGAATAGCGGTTTGCGAATAACACAATATGATGGCGCCGTGTTCCGAGTACTTCAAAGCAAGGGTTCAACTATTTTGAGGTGTACATTTAAATGTGAGGCTCTATGAGGTTGTTTTAGCAGCGAGAAAAGTATTTACAAACGGGAGATATTTGCGAGAGTGGTGGATGTATTAATGAGCAAGAACTATTTGGGTAAACTGAAAAATAAAGAAAATATCTGTATTTTCTTATTACTTCGCTACATGTCTATAAACAAGCCACAGATGTGTCTATTTGTGAAAAACAAACAGGCCTGTATTAAATGGGTGACCTTTACAATCAGGGCGTTGCCAGCCTGATTCAGTGGTTAGAGCATTGCGCTCCGGTGCAGAAAGTCGGGAGTTAGAAGAAGCCTCGACTCGATGCCCGACGGGCGACCTACCCAATCGCTTTGAATAATTATGTACCTGCGTTCGAACGACAAGGGGTCATAATACAGATGTCCAATGCGCCATGCCCACCATGTGTGATGAATTTGCACGCGACAACTGGATGTAAGAGCAGGGATACGGGACCTCTGACCTTCCGCCTTGTAGGCGAAACTCCTTCAGGGGATGTAGAGTCTCACCATTATTACTATAATCAGGGTTGCCATAGCTCATCATGCAAAAGTCATCGCTTTGTAAATAAATTAAAAATAGTAAGTTCTAAATCAATACATTCTCATTCTCCAAGTGGATAACAAAATTCGGAGTTGCGGAAAAGCGTCCTTTTGGCTCAAAGATTTTTTAGCGACTGACCTTGTTTGTAAGACAAAATCCTTCGATTTTGAGCGCGATGCTTAGCTACTGCTTACAAACAAACAAAGTCTTATGTGTTCCAAAGAATTCCGCTAGTCAGAACAAAGCATTAAATTAACCAAATTCTTCACAAATATCTAGCTAGTATAATAACATGTTTGTCGATTATTAAACAATAAAATGAAAGTTTATATTCTTTTACTTACAAAAAGACACACTTTTTGATACCTTACTCGGTATATTTAGGTTAAAGCAAATCGTAATTCACAAATATTTTAACATTAAATTATAAATAAATTACTAAGATTCACTTCAATGTTCATCAACTTTCTCACAAAGCTTCCTCACATACACTAACATGTTATTACAGACATATTTTCCTCAAAACAAAAGTTAAAGTTCAACAAAATTATACTTTAGTAATAAGCTGTCCACATAATTACATTTTTACTCATATTTCAAGAATTACAGCTCAAAAATGCACAAATAAGAATGAAACATTTCTTCTAAATCTTCCTGAAGATGAATATAAACCAAAACAACCAGCTTTGCTACCTAGGATTCAAGTTACACAGTCTACGATACCAAACCAATCATCGGAACTACTAAATTACATCGTACTTGATTTAGATGTGGTTAAATAACCTATGTTCTTATTGGTTAGCTTAATAAGTTAAGCTATCTCAATTAAAGCCTTTTGTAACAAAGCAATATATACATGTACATGTAGAGCAGCAATCTTTTCAAAATATAATTCAAACAAACACTCTTTGAGTAAAATGTTTGAATGCTATCGATTAAATTAGAATAACCTAAGTCACAGCTTACTAGATAAGCTAATTTTCGAATAAATGGTGCAACATAATTAGCGGTAGTCACCTTAGCAGAATGGTTGCTTGCATTTCTGAAATAGTAGTAACAAAGCATGTCTGTAAATAGCAAAAGAGGTTTATTTCTACTGCCAGTAAAGACTATGTGAGACATATACAAATAACATAAATAAACTCGCTGTGCACAAGTAGAGACTATTTAAAATGTGGGAAAGTTCAGCGGAAGTGTATCACTGTTTTTTTTTTTGTTATCCGTCCTTAATACTACGCTTACCACATCAAATATATCTAAAGTACAGACGTTTCTATGCATTTTCTAATGTTCTGAATATTTTATAGTCTATTGTACGTGATATTTGAAACGTTTACATTCTCATAATGAATAACCAAATATTTCTGGCTAGTACTTTGTAATTATGTTGTAATTTACACCAGGAATTGTAATTATTATGAATAATAAATTCTTGGTTATTATTCCATTTAAATATAATGACGCTAGCGCCTATTGTGCGTTGATGAGTAATCAAGCTGAAATAAATTGTTTCACTTAGTCTTTTGTTCTGATTTGATGTCATACCTACAATAGCTGCGCAAATATAGTCACATATGTTGAATACATTGTTTGGCGTTGAAAATCGGTTTCTATTTGAAAGTAACCATTCTTACTTTGCCATGTAACTATTAGTATATGGTGACATGCATTGATTGCGTGATAAAAATTGAATTGTGATGGAAATATCTGTTCTGAAACTCCAACAATAACGAAATTTCATTAGTGAATACGTTATGTTTTGATTTATCGTATATTATGATTTTATCTATATAGGTACGATTTTATTGTGAGAGGCTTTGCGTCTTCATGATTTAGTTTTATGAGTCGCATGCTGCCTTTGAATCCAAATTGTCTATGCATTAAATGTAAATTATCTGTAAACAGATTTGCTATTTGTTAAGTTAGATCTCTGGATTGTCTCGTTTAATTCGGGGAATACTATCCACAAACACCAAATAATAACAAGTATTAGTAAATAATGGGGGCCACTAGGATTAGTAGACGTTCATTGCAAAATTCTTTACTTTAACTGTGATTTGTAACAGGCTATTCAAGAAAATGATGTTAAAAGTTATGTTGAAACTAAATTAAAGAGTGCACATCCGTATCTTCTTCTTCTTCGTCAATCCTTCTTCGTCCATTCTTGGACATTGTATTGTATGAAGCGGTGCAGGTTTTTTTACACCTACAGCACTCAGGCCATAGGCCCATTGTGCAATCCGCCCTGTTAGGGCTCGTCCCCAAAGAGCCCAGTGCCCACCGCGAAGGTTAGCAGCTGGTTTAAGCGGATGAGCTGTAAATCTTCCGGTTCCAGTATTCCAGCCCCAAGATATTTGTGCCGCAGCCTCATGAGACTGAGGCATTGGCACATTATGTGAAGAGAGGTTTCGTCCCCTTCATGGCATAGTCTGCAAGTGGGATCGTCTATAATGCCGATCCTATGTAGGTGTTTGTTCAGGTGACAATGGCCCGTTAGGGTCCTGATTTACTTCTTGTTAAACTTTAGGAGCCCTTGGAACTTTGGTAGGGGTTCCTCTTCGATAAAGAGTTTAGTCTGTCTAGGTTCTTGTTGCGACGACCAGTCCTGAGCAAATTGGGTTTTCACCCACTTCTTCATTTCTAGTTTTGCATTGCATTGTGGTATTCCGAGAACTGGTTCTGGTCCGAACGGGTGCCCTTTAGAGCCCTGTCTGGCCAACGAGTGCGCCTCTTCGTTACCATCTGACGTGGCCTGGTACCCACAGCATTTTTACCGAGTTGTGTTCACAGAGTCGCATTAGAGCCAAGCTACATTTAAGCACTAGCTCCGAAGTTACTCTGCAAGACTTTAGGGCTTGGAGAGCTGATTGGCTGTCCGAGCAAATGTAGATGTGTTTGTTTGAGAAACCTCTTTCTAGACTTTCATGGGTGCAGGCCACTACAGCGTAAACTTCGGCCTGCAAAACGGTGGCGTACTTGCCGAGAGAGAACGAAAGTTTTACTCTTGGTGATTCGCCGTAGACACCTGCGCCTGTATGCGTCTTGGGTCCTAGAACCATCTGTGAACCACACAGGGCCCTTGGGAGCCAGAAGTTTACAGTTTTGGGTGCTCCAGTCTCCAGTCAGTGTGTTGAAGAAGTATCTGGTGAACATATGGTCACTTCGTATATTGAAGATGACATGGGTCTCCGCCAACCTCGGCAGGACTCTCATGTGCCCCAGCATTTGACCAATGCCCAGCACAGTTGAGCCTGTAAGCTGCGTTCCTAACATCAGCCTCAATCACTATGCGAAGGGGCCCAAGTCCGAGAAGTGCCTGCAGAGCCGAAGTGGGGGCAGTTCGCTCCTGTCACTCCTAGACAGGCTAGTCGCTGGAGTTGACCAAGACGTTTTCTTGTGCTTAATGTGGTGGTAGATTCTTGGATATATGCCTTCTATTGTCTTTTCCATTCCGATCTACTCTGTGCCAGTTTGTATCATATTTCTCATATGTTCTTTTAAGTCATCCATCCAGTGCATTTTTGGGCTTCCAACGCCACGTCTGCTTAGTTTTGGCGTCCACAGAGCTACATGTTTTGTCCATCTTTCGTCTTCTTGTCTAGCGATGTGTCCTGCCCACTTCCACATAGAATTTCCTATGGTCGCTATCACGTCTTCCACTCTTTTATTTCTTATTTTGTACGTGGTCTGTGAGGCTTATCCCTAGCTTAATTCTGTCGATAGCTTTCTGTCCTTTTCTAAGTTTTTTGTCGGATTTTACAGTTAGAGATGTCGTTATATCGTACGTCATCACAGAAAGTGTGCAGGCATAAAAAATTCTTTAGGTTAATTGGAATGTCTTCTGTAAGTTTCCTAATTTTCCTGTGGTTGCCCAGGTTATGCGAATTTTTTCTGTCTATTTCGGCCGTTGGAGTTGTCTTCCATAGTTTCATCAGGTGTAGATGTGTTCTGTCACATTTTCAGCAGGTTTCTGGTTACTAGGACATTTACTTTTTCGAGAGATAGGTTTGTTGTTTTTTCCAAGTTCGTTTCAAGACTTATTTCTGACGATGTTTTTTTAAGTTCTACTAGTCTTTTTATTCTGTTCTGAGTACAGCATGTTCTTATAATTATTATAAATCCTATAAATTATGTTAAGATTATCCGAATAATCTTCATCAGCCCTCTTAAATCCATTTCTGGATGTAGGCCTCCTCAATTTGTCGCCATGTTTCTCGATCTTGTGCCCTTCTATTCCACATTAAACCGGCGTATTTCTTTATATCATCGGACCATCTCATTTGGGGCCGTCCTCTTGCCTTCTACCTAAGATTGTCTGGATAGGTCTCTTAAAACACAGTTTTCATAACATAAAATATGAAACTTATAATGGAGAATGATCTGGGGAACTCACAGAAGTAGAAGTATACAGTGTTCTGTTACAAAAAATACACATTTTCACAACGAAATATTTCCACACAAATTAGATAGTATTCCCTTAAGGCAACTACCAAATAAAGCGTGGAGCGTAGCCTACCCGTTCAACTATTTCGATTTATACATACAGATGGTTCAAATGTATGCATTGCCTACTAAGGATACCATGCCTGATAATGAAATATTTTAGAGTTATTAAGATTGACAAAGGCTTATATAAAATTGATTTTGTGATTAAGAATTCCAATAAAGCGATATTTTAAATATTGAATATTTAAAATTTTCAAGAAAAACGAGAATAAAAACTGAAATGCTTATACAGTACTGAGACAAATTTTACCATCAACACAAGAACACCGCTTATTGATAAAGTATATCATTACGTTACATTTCGAAAAGAAAAAATGAATAGTAAGTTTACTTAACCAAATTCTAAATGAGATGAAATATTAAAATTATACGTGAATGAATCACCAACGTTCCAAACAGTGACTAAAGTTAAGTAAAAGTTAGACTCATATACAGGGTGTATCAGAAATAGGTACAAATAATAAATCCGATGGCAGATTACAATATATACAAACTAGAAAAAACATTTCTTTGGCAATGGGGCCCTTAAGATATGAGAAAATAACAATTGAAAATGTGACCCAAAATTGTTTGAGTACCGCAGGATAATAACAAAAATTCGAGTTCAAAGGCATGTTATGCAAGGAGAGTAAGATATAAGTGCAAAAAAATTCTTATCACCTGCCACAAACCAATACTATTAGGTAGGTCAGTAACTTCTATTCTATTTATCACAAGCCAGACAAGTTTTTACGTGTTTGCCACTTTGGACTTACTTTACAATTAGGTAATAACCTTCTACAGCTTAAATGCATTTTCTGTGTATCATCAGCAGCTCTTAAACAAAATTTTATTTTATTTTTTTATTAAAAAAAAATAAACTTAATGATTTTTGAAAAATGAATAGTACCATTGAACTCTACCTGAGCCAATATATTACTGGTTTAAATATTTGTACCTATTTCTGATACACCCTGTATGCACGCTTTTCCTTCGATTTATTGGTGGTGTTACATGCATTCAGCTAACCTGTAAGTAATGCTGAAGATCTACCTACTTCAACATTTAATATCTGAGGTATGCCGATTCGAATGAACTACTTATTGAAAAAGAAGGAAGTATTTTGTCCGCTTCAGAGAACTGTGATATTGAAAATAACGAAAAATAAGTTTATTATTCATTACTGTGTTAGATTTTAAATATACATTTGGGATTTGTTGTTCCCTTTTATTTCCAGAAGGGGAAACCCACGTATTTTCTAATTAGTTACAATCAAGCAGGTAACAAAGGACCCATTTTATTAATTGTATTATGTTATCCTGCTTTGTTGGAATTCATGTTATTTAATCAGAAAATGTGCTATAAATCATAATGTTGAACTTTATTTATAATAATTATTAGCAATATTCTGTTTACTGACCAATTAATCTTTATCCATTCTAATTTGATTAATTATTTAAATAGCCCTGAGATTTTATTAATATAAAGACGTAATTATGCAGTGTTTTGTATTTGTAATTAGCTATATATCAGATTAATGAACAGATCTTAGCTGATAAAGTTCATAACATTAATAAATTATTAGCAAATTAGATTGTCAACAGTTTAAATTTTGTAACGTGAAGATCGTTACGTCTCGTAAGATATAAAGCACTCGAAGAACTTGATAGAAGCTACCAGGATCAATAGGAATTGTTTACGAAATTTGGTATAACGGAATTTTTGATTTATTGCTTATACTAACTATAATCGAATCGTTGGTGGTTTGAATAAATGTGAAGAAGAACACAATTGGACATAAAAATGTAACACTTTCATGTATGTGAAAGTAACATACAATTAGATGTAGTTTCCATTCTAAGTTTTCCACTTTACATGTATCTACGTATGTCTTAAAAATCAGTTACTATTGGAATAG